>CM074296.1:1546553-1594053 GCA_037194245.1 Opsariichthys bidens
TAGACGACAGTTTGCGTGTCATTGACATCACCGGACACGCATGACCTCTGACCCCTCAACATACATGATGACGATGCATCATTCAACGGCCAAACACACACTCTTTTCGTTCCGCCGGCGGGCAAACCCCAAAATGTCATGATATGATGGTTCATAAAATGAACAAACAAAAAGATTCATGAACAAATGATTCATTCCAGTTCATGAACCTGATCAACTGGTTCTTTGAAAAGAACAGGTTCAAAAGAACAATTCAAGTCAACAATTCAAGAGTTCAACTCACTGACTCAATGATCCATTCATAGCAAATCTCAAAATCAGATTAACTGCAAAACACATGCGTCCATATGGAACCCCGTTCCCGCCACTGTTGGGAAAAAAATTCCGTAAGTCATAATAATGAGAAACTTTCTCATAATAATGACTTAGTATCTCATATTATTATGAGACACTAAGTCATTATTATGAGATACTAAATCATTATTATGGGATGTTAAGTCATTATTATGAGATACTAAGTCATTATTATGAGATACTAAGTCATTATTATGAGATACTAAATCATTATTATGGGATGTTAAGTCATTATTATGAGATACTAAGTCATTATTATGAGATACTAAGTCATTATTATGAGATACTAAGTCATTATTATGAGATACTAAGTCATTATTATGAGATGTTAAGTCATTATTATGAGATACTAAGTCATTATTATGAGATACTAAGTCATTATTATGAGATGTTAAGTCATTATTATGAGATGTTAAGTCATTATTATGAGATGTTAAGTCATTATTATGAGATACTAAGTCATTATTATGAGATGTTAAGTCATTATTATGAGATACTAAGTCATTATTATGAGATATTAAGTCATTATTATGAGATGTTAAGTCATTATTATGAGATACTAAGTCATTATTATGAGATGTTAAGTCATTATTATGAGATACTAAGTCATTATTATGAGATGTTAAGTCATTATTATGAGATGTTAAGTCATTATTATGAGATGTTAAGTCATTATTATGAGATGTTAAGTCATTATTATGAGATACTAAGTCATTATTATGAGATACTAAGTCATTATTATGAGATATTAAGTCATTATTATGAGATATTAAGTCATTATTATGAGATACTAAGTCATTATTATGAGATATTAAGTCATTATTATGAGATGTTAAGTCATTATTATGAGATACTAAGTCATTATTATGAGATATTAAGTCATTATTATGAGACACTAAGTCATTATTATGAGATATTAAGTCATTATTATGAGATACTAAGTCATTATTATGAGATACTAAGTCATTATTATGAGATACTAAGTCATTATTATGAGATATTAAGTCATTATTATGAGATATTAAGTCATTATTATGAGATGTTAAGTCATTATTATGAGATGTTAAGTCATTATTATGAGATACTAAGTCATTATTATGAGATACTAAGTCATTATTATGAGATGTTAAGTCATTATTATGAGATGTTAAGTCATTATTATGAGATACTAAGTCATTATTATGAGATACTAAGTCATTATTATGAGATGTTAAGTCATTATTATGAGATGTTAAGTCATTATTATGAGATGTTAAGTCATTATTATGGGATGTTAAGTCATTATTATGAGATACTAAGTCATTATTATGAGATGCTAAGTCATTATTATGAGATGTTAAGTCATTATTATGAGATGTTAAGTCATTATTATGAGATGTTAAGTCATTATTATGAGATACTAAGTCATTATTATGAGATGTTAAGTCATTATTATGAGATACTAAGTCATTATTATGAGATGCTAAGTCATTATTATGAGATGTTAAGTCATTATTATGAGATACTAAGTCATTATTATGAGATGTTAAGTCATTATTATGAGATATTAAGTCATTATTATGAGATACTAAGTCATTATTATGAGATACTAAGTCATTATTATGAGATATTAAGTCATTATTATGAGATGTTAAGTCATTATTATGAGATGTTAAGTCATTATTATGAGATACTAAGTCATTATTATGAGATGTTAAGTCATTATTATGAGATACTAAGTCATTATTATGAGATGCTAAGTCATTATTATGAGATGTTAAGTCATTATTATGAGATGTTAAGTCATTATTATGAGATACTAAGTCATTATTATGAGATGCTAAGTCATTATTATGAGATACTAAGTCATTATTATGAGATGTTAAGTCATTATTATGAGATACTAAGTCATTATTATGAGATACTAAGTCATTATTATGAGATACTAAGTCATTATTATGAGATATTAAGTCATTATTATGAGATACTAAGTCATTATTATGAGATGCTAAGTCATTATTATGAGATGTTAAGTCATTATTATGAGATACTAAGTCATTATTATGAGATACTAAGTCATTATTATGAGATACTAAGTCATTATTATGAGATACTAAGTCATTATTATGAGATACTAAGTCATTATTATGAGATATTAAGTCATTATTATGAGATGTTAAGTCATTATTATGAGATGTTAAGTCATTATTATGAGATGTTAAGTCGTTATTATGAGATGTTAAGTCGTTATTATGAGATGTTAAGTCATTATTATGAGATGTTAAGTCATTATTATGAGATGTTAAGTCATTATTATGAGATGTTAAGTCGTTATTATGAGATGTTAAGTCGTTATTATGAGATGTTAAGTCGTTATTATGAGATGTTAAGTCATTATTATGAGATGTTAAGTCATTATTATGAGATGTTAAGTCATTATTATGAGATGTTAAGTCATTATTATGAGATATTAAGTCATTATTATGAGATGTTAAGTCATTATTATGAGATGTTAAGTCATTATTATGAGATGTTAAGTCATTATTATGAGATGTTAAGTCATTATTATGAGATACTAAGTCATTATTATGAGATGTTAAGTCATTATTATGAGATGTTAAGTCATTATTATGAGATACTAAGTCATTATTATGAGAAAGTTTCTCATTATTATGACTTATGGAATATTTTTTTTATAATATTTATTTATTTTTTTCTCAACAGTGGCACGAACGGGTTTCCATACGTCCATGACTAGAATATAGTAAAAGAGTCATATGGACTGCGGTTTGGATATTTTTAAGCGCACAAACTCCATTGAATGATTCGCTAATCTCACGTTAACCGATTTAAAAGCATAAATGTGGGTCTATACATTAAAGCATCTTTAAATCAAGTGCATCAGTCATACAGGCCGTAGATAATCCTATTTTTAAGATGGTGTTTCTGGAGCTTAACGGATGAAACATCACTGCATGGGAAAGATTCTTCTGACAAACTCTCCCTTTGTGTCCTTTGGAAGAAAGAAAGCCACACTAGTTTGAGCTTGAATACATGATGACAAAACGATTCTTGTGCGTCTCATTCACTCACTGGCCTGACGCACTCGCGCTCTTGAAGGTTAATTGGGTTTGCAGAGACGCGACTGATCTGAGTTCAGCTTTTCGGAGTCTGTATTCTCACAGACACACAATAGCGGGAGATCAATGTCACATCCACCCACGGCTGGAGCGACAGCGACAGTATCTCTAAAATCGTGGAATATAATCAAAGCATTTCGTTCCCACACTTAGGTCAGAGCGATTTACAGTAATTAGTGTAATTAACAAGCAAACAAACAAACACAGAGCTCGGCTAATGACTCACAGGGTCAGACAGAGCTGTAAATAATCTAATCATGCTGTTTATTTACAGCCAAGTGTTTAAAATTCTCCTCGCAGGGATCTGAGACGACTAACAACCCAGAACTCGTTTGATTGCATTTATTATGTGATTCTGCTGACTTGATTAACTTGATCTCTACTGCAGGGGTCTTCAACGTTTTTCAGGGCAAGGACCCCTTAGATGAGCGAGACACGGAGCAGGGACCCCCCCACACAAAATATGTCAAACAGCTCGCGATTCGGACTTTATGGCTCGCGATTCGGACTTTATAGCTCGCGATTCGGACTTTATAGCTCGCGATTCGGACTTTATGGCTCGCGATTCGGACTTTATAGCTCGCGATTCGGACTTTATATCTCGCGATTCGGACTTTATGGCTCGCGATTCGGACTTTATAGCTCGCGATTCGGACATTATGGCTCGCGATTCGGACTTTATATCTCGCGATTCGGACATTATGGCTCGCGATTCGGACTTTATGGCTCGCGATTCGGACTTTATAGCTCGCGATTCGGACATTATGGCTCGCGATTCGGACTTTATAGCTCGCGATTCGGACTTTATGGCTCGCGATTCGGACTTTATGGCTCGCGATTCGGACTTTATGGCTCGCGATTCAGACATTATGGCTCGCGATTCGGACTTTATAGCTCACGATTCGGACTTTATGGCTCGCGATTCGGACTTTATGGCTCGCGATTCGGACTTTATAGCTCGCGATTCGGACTTTATGGCTCGCGATTCGGACTTTATAGCTCGCGATTCGGACTTTATGGCTCGCGATTCGGACTTTATAGCTCGCGATTCGGACTTTATAGCTCGCGATTCGGACTTTATGGCTCGCGATTCGGACTTTATAGCTCGCGATTCGGACTTTATAGCTCGCGATTCGGACTTTATATCTCGCGATTCGGACTTTATAGCTCGCGATTCGGACATTATGGCTCGCGATTCGGACTTTATGGCTCGCGATTCGGACTTTATATCTCGCGATTCGGACTTTATGGCTCGCGATTCGGACTTTATATCTCGCGATTCGGACTTTATGGCTCGCGATTCGGACTTTATATCTCGCGATTCGGACTTTATGGCTCGCGATTCGGACTTTATAGCTCGCGATTCAGACATTATGGCTCGCGATTCGGACTTTATAGCTCGCGATTCGGACTTTATGGCTCGCGATTCAGACATTATGGCTCGCGATTCGGACTTTATAGCTCGCGATTCGGACTTTATGGCTCGCGATTCGGACTTTATGGCTCGCGATTCGGACTTTATAGCTCGCGATTCGGACTTTATAGCTCGCGATTCGGACTTTATAGCTCGCGATTCGGACTTTATAGCTCGCGATTCGGACTTTATAGCTCGCGATTCGGACTTTATATCTCGCGATTCGGACTTTATGGCTCGCGATTCGGACTTTATGGCTCGCGATTCGGACTTTATGGCTCACGATTCGGACTTTATGGCTCGCGATTCGGACTTTATAGCTCGCGATTCGGACTTTATAGCTCGCGATTCGGACTTTATGGCTCGCGATTCGGACTTTATAGCTCGCGATTCGGACTTTATGGCTCGCGATTCGGACTTTATAGCTCGCGATTCGGACATTATGGCTCGCGATTCGGACTTTATGGCTCGCGATTCGGACTTTTATAGCTCGCGATTCGGACTTTATGGCTCGCGATTCGGACTTTATAGCTCGCGATTCGGACTTTAATATTTAGGTAAAATTTGTCTATGGTAAAATTAAAAGAGCTCATAGCGACACCATCATGGCCCTCCTTTATTAATTCAAGTGGAGGTGACGTATTTCCTGTTTGAGAGTGGAGCTCCACTCGCCCACGGTCTGCAGTCAGACCCTTCTCATTTTTCGGCCGATTCGACATGTTGAATCGGCGTCGGGGCGTCGGTGAGAGAGAGAACTCTGATTGGCTGTTCAGCATAGTAAACGAGTCAGTTCACGAGAATATATAGCAAAAGTTATGAAAGCAAGCGAATAAGTCATGACGGCACCGACGGAAGCTTGTTCTAATTTCACGTCCTCTTACCCGAGCACTCGAACGCACGAATATTTTCATAATAACATGAGAGGAGTGGAATAAAGCACGTGATCAGCATGACTGATATTCAAAACGGTCAGCAAGCGCTGCTTTGTATATGGTTTGTATACTTGCCGTCTTGGTTTCGCTTTCCCCTTTTGAATGACGAATATAGACAAATATTTCTGCTTAAATAGACAGTCATCTCATTTATATGCAGGCGCTAGTTGACAGTCGGCTTAAATTCTTTCGGTGCTCAAGCTCATATTTTTCCGCCGACATGAGCGACAACACCGTCGGCTTCCGTCGCCGCTAGTTCTTGGACGTCGGGTTGGTGTGTTTAAACAGAACTTCACATTTTAATTTTACTATCAGGCGATCCATTCTGGCGAGTTAAATTGTATATAAATTATTAGCCAGTAGCATTTTCAAATTATAGTCTGCGTTGACAGTATCATGAGATCACGTGACTGCACCTGGACGGAAGGGTTTTATTAAAGCTGTTAATGTAATACTATTTGTAAAATAAAATATATTTTATTTAAATTTGACTTTGTGATGTTTTTACACGTTTTATTTTTTTTTTAATTATTTGTGATCAAACATTAATTGACGGACCCCCTGCAATACCGCCGCGGACCCCCGGTTGAAGACCCATGATCTACTGTATGGAGCTATTAATAAAACAGCCACTTTCCAGCAGGTTTTTCTGCTTCGCTTTTGTCCTGAACCTTCAAGTGAAGTTTCTTCAGAACACGAGCAAACCGCTCCTCACTGGGCGTGGTTCTGATGGGCTCGTGGATACATTTAAACGCCTCTGATTGGCCGCTGCATTCACGTGCTCAACAGACAGTATGGGATTAGTTACAATACTAAGCCTCTGCAAAAAATCGTTTAGAAAATAAAAAATGTTGATGCAATGGGAGTATTATGGAGCCCCGGATGACATCCAGGAAAAAACTGTAGGCTAAATCATGCACACGATTTACTATTTCGTTCCTTCGATTTACTAAACATGCGTACGATTTACTATTTCGTTCCTTCGATTTACTAAAACATGCGTACGATTTACTATTTCGTTCCCTCGATTTAATTTCTTTTATGTGCGGGGCTCCATAGAGTAACACTTTAATCGACACACAATATTAGTGTATATTTCTACTAATTACTTATATATTTACTAATGTATATATTTACTAATAATATATATATTATTGATTTTTTTTACATATAGGGTCTTAGTTTTTTTCTGTTTCAGTTGAATTATATTTTAATTAAATCTGAAACAACCTATATAAAAGCATGATGTTCACAAAGTCAAAGATAATCTTGCATGTAAATAAAAATAAATATAAATAATCTTTATAATTCCAATATTGAGCAAAATAACTGTGATTATGATTTTGATCATAAACGAGTAGCCCCAGTATGTTACAGCTCAATTTTTTAAAATTTTTTATTTTATGTTGAATTCATCTTAAATTAATTTAATAGCATGATTTCGTTTTAATCATTTTAATTTAATTCTGGTAAAGCACTTGCATTGAGATGCAGCTTTTAAAAGTGCTACAGAAAATAAAGTTTAATATTATGTTCATCTGAATTGGTTTTGACAGTCGGCGCTGAAGTCCAGACTGTCCCGATGTTCCCCGCGGCCCGTCGCTCTCGGTCGCCCAGCATGCTCTGATTCCTGCACAGACCGAACGCTCGATTTACTCGTGCAAACATTTGACAAACCTCCAGTCCAGAGACGTGAAGCTTTCACATGTCTGTCGTCACGTCAGTTGCATGCAATTCGAACATGAACAGCAAAATGTAAGTCTCTCATCTGTATAGTGATTTATGTTTGTCTCAAAAATACGTTTCTGTCTGTATGTTGCTGTACCTTATAATCGCTTTCATTCTGAAGGCTAGTCCTTCGTACTTCGATACCGAGTCAGTACAGAAATTTTGAAAATGTGACGCTTTGAGCACGGTTGAGAGGATTCGTAAACACCTCTGATTGGACGTTGTGTTCATGCGCTCAACATCCGTCTGTGATTGGCTTTTAACACATATGCATATTTCACACGTATTTCATGCATTAAGTACTAGTGCTGCAACGTCATCGATTACGTCGACTACGAAAATACGTCGACGCGTCTCACTGTTTCCATTCATCCGGCGTAACGGCGGCTTTTGCTCCTGGGAACGGAGAAAGTTCCATTCCATCACAAAAACCTGGACCACGATGATCAAAAGTGTGGGAATACTTTAAACAGAGGCCGAATAAAACGCTCCTTTGTTCCCTTTGCAGAACCCAAATGGCGTTCCACCTGTGGAATCGGATCTCTGACGGATTTTTGCGCGCGCGAGATCATATTTTGAACGTGCAAAAGGGCATTTGAACTGAGTCGAGGAGAAAATCTTCGTCTCGCAAATAAGAAAATATTTCGAGCGAACGAAAATCAGTTTTGCATTTCAAAGAAGTTTATTTGGACGTGCGCGGACGCTCTCTTTCGCACGTGCGAGGTTTGAGTCGCTGGCGCTCCTGATTCCCGCCCTGCGCTCGCTAAGCGCCGACCGCGCGCCTGCTCGACACAAACCAGCGTTACAATGTGACAAAATTCCAGCCAATCAAATTCTGATTGACTGGCTTGACAACCAATCACAAGACTCCCTGCATTCCAGACGGCGCAAGAGGAAAAACACACGGTTCAGGAGACGCTTGAACACGATCAAAGTTCCTTTAAGACTGTAGAGAAAGTCTTTGACACTCTTCATGTTAAAGTTCAAATGTCCACTGGACGAACACACATGAGCGGCTTATTTTTGATCAAAATCAAATCGTATTGTTACATAATGTGTTTCTACACCTCGATGAACTGCTGAATTAGTTCTAACTTCTTACATAAAAAAGATCACTAGATTAATGAAAAAAAACCTTAATAAAATAATCGTTAGAGTAGTCGACTAATAAAAAAAAATAACCGATTAGTTGACAGAAAAAATAATCGTAAGTTGCAGCTCTATTAAATACGTGTTTTTCGCTTCGTATATTTTACGCCACGATAACGTTTTTGAACATCCATACGCTGATAGATCTGCTCCGTGAAGATTAATTAATCATCTTTTTTAATTGATCTTTAATTAAATTCACTAATAGAGGTGTTCACGAATCCACTCAAAGCGTCACATTTTTAGAATTTCAGAACCGACTTGGAACCGATGTTGGCACTTTTTCACCACACTATGACATAATATCCTCCGTTTACATCATTGCACAATTCCAAATAATGCCGACATACTGTGCGTCTTACTGAGACGTCTCAAAACCAAAATACTGTTTTATCCACGTAATATTAATCAGGATAAGTGTGCATGCAAATACGATCAATATAAAATTCCCATCTGAACTTTCTGTTCGGCTCATGTGAAAACAGAGCTGCGTTAATCCCAAAAAAAAAGCCTTCAAACACTTGTGATGTTAGCTGCAAAAAATAATAGTAATATTTAGAATAAATCATAAATATGTTAGCTGACCAAGCTGACCGCTTTCTTGGAAGAAAAGTCTTATGAAGACACGTGTCCCAGTGTTAGAGAAGACAATCTCCCGCGTCCTTCTGTCAGACAGAAGCAAAAATAAACCTAAAAGCCCTGAAATAGCTCCTTTATGCTCTAAACTAAACATTCACAGTTAAAACCACATTCATGTCGCGTCAATGCGCCAATACAACCTGTTTAAAAACAGAATTTAAACCACAAATATATCCTCAGCAAAACCCAAGAGTGTAAACACAGATGCTCTTCTAGATAAATGTGCTGAGGATGATCTAAATATGACTAATGGATGAGAATTCAAATTAGTCCTTAATGAACTGCAGCCTCAGCTCCCCTGAAAGCACTAATTAATCTGAGCTCATTTGGCACAAATCATCTCCGGCATTTCTGTTTCAAAAGAGAGATAAACACAGAGATAAAGCAACAATTACACACCTAAACACATCTAGATGATGTCGCACTCAGGGCTGTGGGTCACTTTTAAAGTGTGTTTCACTACAGATTACTAAATACATGCTTTAAAAAGTCATTTGTAACGTATTTCGTTACATTACTCAAGTTTAGTCACTTCATCTAAATACTTTAGAATACTTTGGAATACTAATAAGTGTGAAACAAACACAAAAAAGGTCATTGAGAGTTTTTATCTCACAATTCTGACTTTTTCCCTCAGAATTGCGTGATATAAAGTTGCAATTGTGAGTTATAAAGTCAGAATTATGAGATATAAACTGACAATATTGAGAAAAGTCAGAATTATGAGATATAAACTCAAAATATTGAGAAAAGTCAGAATTATGAGATATAAACTCACATACTAAATTCACAATTGCAAGAAAAAAAAAGTCAGTATTGCAAGTTTATATCTCCCAACTCTGACTTTATAACTTGCAATTCTGAGAAAAAGAAGTCAGAATTGTGAAATGCAAACAAATAGTGAGAAAAAGTCACAGTGACGAGTGAATAATAAAATGACTCCCAAAACATGAAAACAGTGGAAAACATGAAACTGAACTCGTCTTTTTCAGACGGTCAGAGTCAGAGAATCACCAATCGCTGTTTAAATGACATTAAAACTCAAAGTAATCACTTTGGTAATCTAAAACACTTTTCAGATGGAACTGGAATCTGATTACCACCCATTTCAAATCAAACACAGTCACTCAAATGTTGTATTTTAAATACGTCACTAAGTGACTTGTATTTCGTTACTCCTCAACCCTGGTCGTACATTGCATTTATTTGCTCATCATCGATATTGCGGATTCTATATGCAAACTTTATCATTTTAGCAGATGTAATTTACAGTAATTATATGCAGTTATACTGTATAAGTATGAACTACAAGCTAAAACAATTCGATTTTGATTGCACGGGGTGACATAAACCAGATGTCGCACTTATATTGTTCAATATATGAGTGAAATGCTTCTCAAACAAGAACAAATGTAGGGCGGGGCTTGATTTTGTCTGTGGGGAGTTGATTGGATGGTTGTGGTTTGCTATTGGTGGATCTCATGTGAGTGACAGGTTGCCCCGCCCTCTTTATCAGAAAAAAGATGTCGCTGCAAGAGGGAGGGGAAGATTAATTTAAAACAATAATGATAAATCATAATAAACACTGCAATATTCCATACACACACACACAAAAAAAATAGGAAACGTTCATTTTGATTTCAAAGCGACTTTAACATGAACTTGAGGATTTCGCGCGCTCTGACCCCTCTGAGGGAGAAGTAACGGCCCTGTCGTTCAACACGCATTAGAGCACAATAACACAGTCAGACGCCTCACAATCCATCGCCATATTGATCTGTCAGTGCTTTAAACACAATGACTTGCATTTTTAATGGGCACCGCTGTTATTATTTTCTCCTACAGTGCTTTTTCAATCCATCTGGAAATTCAGTCACGCGTTCAAGAGATGTCACGTGACATCAAAACGGCCATCCTGACGTTTTTCTAAAGAACGTCCGCCTCTAAATGGACTTTCCTATTTAGCTGAGGTAAAATGAGTCGGGAATGTAATTTTATGTCGACTTTAGAAAGTGCTACTGAAGTGAAAGACGCCATGTAGACTGACCCTCTATATTTAATAACACTTCGGGCTTCAGCATCTGAAAACACCGCAGTCACTCAGGCCTGAGAGAAAACTTCAGTTTCCCGCCTTGCGTTCCTGTCAGTTAGTTCGTCAGTCGCGCGCGCGCACACACACACACACACACACACACTGTGTGAAACCCGCAACCAGGGAAGCGCGACGTATGTTTGACGCGGCAATTAATTTTTAACCAGAGGTTTCTATTATGTAAGTAACCATAGAGTTTTTGAGACACACTCGCACCGAGTATGACAGAGATAAAGCAACAAACTAATTAGCAGAGGTTTGGAGATGATCAGCTTCGCGCGCAATAACCCGATTAACGGTTTCAGCTTAATAAATGATCACCCCGTCGACCAGAAACAGACTAATGTGAGTCAAATATCAGCTTAAAGGGATAGTTCACCCAAAAATGAGAATTCTGTCAATATGTACATTATTATACTCTGTGTAAATTTCTTTGTAGATATTTGGAAGAATGTTATGAGGAAAAAATACTATAGTAGTCAATGGGGGCGAGATCTTCTTGGTAACAAACATTCTTCAAAATATCGTCGGAGAACATCAGAACAAAGATATTTATACAGGTTTGGAACAACTTGAGGGTGAGTAAATGATGACAAAATTTCATTTTTTGGGGTGAACTATGCCTTTAATTAAAACTGGCATTTCTGCAACTATTATTTGCATCATTATTATTATTATTATTTAATTGAACACTATAATTAGCCCTTCGCAAAGCCCCGCCCCCTTTAGTTACTGTTGCCATGGGCTCTCACGCCACACATCATGTTCTCACGCAGTTAAAAATGCATCGCGGAGCAAAGAGGACACTGACAATGTATGAAACAGTTTCATATTTAAGAAGTTGAATCAATAAATAGCGTCTAGTGTGTGTTTAATGTGTGGTGACAGATCGCTGTCGCTCCTCGATCATCTCTTCATACTAGTTCATTTATAGCATCAAATAAACATGAATGAACATCAGATGTTGTTTCGCGGAAGACGTTCAAGTTCACCAACGTTAATCTACTAACTCCCCTGACCGCTTTGACGGACAAAATGGCGGATTCGGGGTTATGATCGGTCAGATCGCCTGTCAATCAAACTGTTTACATTACATGTAATCTTCTATGAAGGCGTGATTTCTGTCCGTCCTTCGTTAAATCAGGAATTCCTCGTCTCGGTAATTACTCCAGGGAATCTCCTGCAATTCATCACCTCCTTGAATTAATGACACAACAGCATCCTGTCATGTTGCCGTGGTAACCAAGACACACACACACACACACACACACACACACACACACACACACACACTTCTAGAGTGTCCACTGCAATTCAACCTGATTTACCACAATAAAAGTGATAGATAGATAGATAGATAGATAGATAGATAGATAGATAGATAGATAGATAGATAGATAGATTTGATGGGTTTGGGGTCAGGACAGGTGAAGGATGCTCTAGAGGCCCACATCAGGACCGTCTGCATCACATCATCACAGATCATCCTCAGATTTCCTCGAACAAACACCTAAACACCTCTTCCTAACAGCCCGCTTCTGCAATTGTCATTTAAAGCGCCACCATGTCATTTTTGCATATGCAAATATATCCGGTAAAGCTGTTTGTATATCCGTGACACGTCGATTGATCGCAGTTCGCGCGGTTATTCGTCCATCAGCAGCAGCGAGAGTGACGAATAAAGGTGTTTTACCTGCCCACTGTCTGGTTGGCCAGTTGTCGCATTCGGTTGAATTGTTTCTTCATCTTCCTGCAATTTGCGCGTGAATCCCGATGGATGAAACACCAGCTGACATGCCTCACTTAAAGAACTACCGTCGTGAAATATTCCACGGCACGGGCCATAGCGAACGATTCCTCTTCGGTGTGTAACCATCACCTATATGGAATGAAAACGACAGAAATCATCATTTGCTCGTACTGCTCGTCGCTCGAGACTCGGGATGCTCCGCCGAACGCCGGTGACGCGGCGCGGCGGCGGCAGGGAATTGTGGGAAATGGAGTTCTCACCCACTGACTGCCAATTTAATGTTTCGTTTCGTTCGTTCTTTCAAACTAAAGCGTTGAGGCTTTTCGTAACAAACCCACAAGTCATAACATCGAACAAAAATGCAGCTAATAAACTAAAATCATTGTAGTGCTTTCACATAAAATGCCTTGAAAAAAATTGCGTGATTTATTAAATGTACTTAAATGTAATTTAACTAAAAAATACTACTAATAATAAAAATAGAAAATAAATAAACACGGATAAAAATATATTATTCTAACAATGTTGCCATCGTGTGGATGTCTTGAAGAAGTGCAGGGGGAATAAAAATCCAGTATGTGACATTAAACAAACACTGTGTTCTTTTTTGCGAGCAAATAAATTAATTAACGTTTGCACATTTGGAATGAGTAACATTACATCACAATAACCATATCACGCTTCATATAATCATACTCTCAAAGCCATTTTTCCTTCACTTTTATCCAAAACAATGTGTTTTTTAAAAACATTGATGACATAATTTGCACTGGAGCTGCAGTAGGTCATCGCTTTCTGCTGCAGTGTCATTGGGGCGTGTCCTCAGCGTTGACAGCAGTGCGCGCATGCGCGTTGTGGAGTGTCAGGGAGGCAAGATGGCGGCCCTCAGAGCGGGTCTGCTGACCCGAGCGCTTACTAAAGGAAAAACACCGATAATCTCGGAAATTGCCCTCGGAACAAGAGCAGGTGCTGTCTTACACACAAGCCAATCCCGTTTTATGCGAATATACTCTTTAAATCAGTGTTTTATAGCATAAAAAGAATGATAACCTTCATGTCAAGGCCAGTGAGCTAACAGGCTAAGCGAATCATGATACTTTTTAACGTATTTTTTGTAAACAAATGTAATGGATCGTTCACTGCTTTGCATTTGGACCAATTATTGTTTTGTTTTCAGAACATTATATCCTAATTGTCTTTTTACAAGTGTAAATGTGCAATTTGGTTCGCCTTTTGCATTCCAGGATCGAATATTTACATAATACAGATGTAATAAAATATCTTTAAACTAGATCATACGTAATAATATATCAGCTTGTAATGTGACTAAGATTCTCTGAAAGTTCTGATTTAAAGGTGAGATCATCTTAATGTTTGTGTGTTGTGTTGCAGCTTCTGGAGGTTCGAAGGACATGCTGCCCGGTCCGTACCCCAAAACCCCGGAGGAGAGAGCGGCAGCGGCCAAGAAATACAACATGACACTGGAAGATTATCAGCCCTTTCCTGATGACGGCATGGGGTGCGGATCTGCCTAATGTTCGCACACTTTGAACTAGGGCTGTGCAATTCATCGCAATCGCCATTTCAGCACATGCAATTTCTAAATCGCACAAGTCTGCAATTTTATGTGTTCATTTATTGATATTTTAATTGAGAATCCTGCAACGTTACTGTGCGCATGTTTGAGATGTTCACCAATCAGAGCACCAATGAGAACAAAGCAAAGCGGGAGAACAGAATAGACAAACGGGAGGAAAGAGGAAAAAATATGGATGCGTTTCAGAATAAAAAGAGAAATTCAACATCAGTCGTTTGAGAGAGTTTTGGAGTCAAACACTGGACAAAAGACGCCGACTCACACTTATTTCACACAAGCTGCTGTATGAGAAATGTAAGGCGGCATTGAATACGAGTTTAAGCAGGTGAAATAATCCTCATTTATTTCATGTTGTCGGTTTTAAAGACAGTTAATTACAGTTTTGTTCATTAAGCTGTAAATACAGTTCCTTCACTGTGAAACATTATGTTCTTCTTGTGCACTGAATACATTCAGATTGAAGCATGTTGGAAAAAGCAACAACAATGACCAAAATTGCGAAATAAATCGCAATTGCAATATTGATTAAAAAAATCGCAATGTGATTATTTGTCCATATTGCACAGCCCTACTTTGAATGAATAATATGGGTTGTTACCAAAATGTTGACTGGATGTTGATGCATTTAAATGTGTTGTTGCACAGGCATGGCGACTACCCCATGCTGCCCGAACAGATCGCAGCAAGAGAGAGACCCCTGGTATCAGTGGGACCATCCTGATCTGAGGAGGAACTGGGGAGAGCCGGTACATAAGAATCCATATAAGTCGTGCTTGATGCATCCAAACACGTGCATCACCTTCACAAAACCATTTTGGTTCCAGTTCCTCATTCAGCAGCTTATACTGTTTAAAACACCACGCTTATGTTGCTCGTTGCAGTTATTTGTACACATATGTAGTATATTTAGCCTTTCTTTAGGCTCTAAAATGTAAAAACTAAAGTGCTCAAGGAAGTTTAGATCTAGAAATGTGTTTTTTTTTTAGTGCTGCATGATATATCTCCCATCACATCGGCCGATATATGCTCGTTTTTGTTATCGGACTGAAAAGAAAATTTGTCGGATGTATTAAATCTGATAAATAATGGAATATTTTCTTCACCTGACTCCCATTATGGTTTTGAATAGCTTGAAATATGATATTGAAATACACTTAAGTGCAACATTTACAGCACGAGTCTGTCATATAAGCTACATAATGTTATAATTGCGATTAATATAATTAATGCTGAGACTGTTGTTTTTGTAATCCGGGTCTCAAAAATTATATTAAATTTGGATTTAGATTTATCGGCCAATATATCGGTTATCGGCTTTCAAAGGTAAAGAATTATCGGTTACCGTATCGGCTAATATATGGCCATTTTTAATGAAAGACAATTTGCCTGATAAATAAGATTATTTCCTTCAGATGTGCACCGTTCACCACGATGGTTTTGTATTTAGATTCATCGGCCAATATATCGGTTATCGGCTTTCAAATAGGAAGCGTTATCGGTATCGGCCAATTTTTTCATATCAGTGCGTTAGGAAAAAAACGCTAAAATATCAGCAAACTACAGCTTATCGCTCACATATGATTAAATGCATAGATCGTGTGAGTTATTGATGCGCCATTTGGCCGATACGATAACCGATAATCTTTATATTTGAAAGCCGATAACCGATATATTGGCCGATAAATCTAAATCAAACCTTTTAGAGAATGTTTGAGAGCTTGATTACAAAAATAAAAGTCTCACCATTAAAATCCATGTCCAAAGCACACAATTATACTGTTCTCATTATAATATTATGTAGCTTATATGATAGTATTTACAATGTAATATTTATAAAGTAATAAATGGTGAACAGTGAAGTGTCTCAGGCGAAGGAAATAATCCATATTTTATCTCCTGTAATACATCGGCCAAATTTTCTCAACATAAAAAAAGAACGTATATCGGCCGATACCGATATGGTGGCTGATGTATCGTGGAAGTGAATGTATCAAGTCTTAATGGCTGATTTCTTTTCCTGTTTGTGTTGCAGCTCCATTATGACTTTGACATGTACATCAGGAACAGGGTTGACACGTCTCCGACCCCCGTGGACTGGAGGACCATGCGTAACACCCTGCTGGGGTTCGTGGGCTTCATGGTGCTGATGTTTGGCTTGGGCGAGATGTTCCCCTGCTACCAGCCCGTGGTGAGTAGAGGGACAACAATGAGCAATTTACATAATATTTCAATGGGAAGTTGTTCCTGCTCCAAACGGAGTTGCAAAGTGTTTTATCCACCCAAACTTGTTCGGAAACGGTGGTGTGTAGATGTGCAAAGAGTAGATTATTGAGCTTGCAACGTCAGAGTCATGGGTTCGATTCGCGGGGAATGCGTGAACTGATATCATTTGAATGTAATGTAACGCATACATGTAATAAATGTGTGCGCTTAATCGCATTAAACATTGTAACCTGATATTTTTATTTTATTTAAGGTCTATAGACCTTATGTAGCCCCGCCCCTTTTCCATGCGGCACTCTATATTATCTATACTATCCACAAACTTTGTGATAAATCTTATAAGTGTCATCGTCAGTGTTTTTTTCTCTCTTTCCAGGCACCTAAACAGTATCCTTACAACAACCTGTATCTGGAGAGAGGCGGAGACCCGGAGAAAGAACCAGAACCTGTCAATCATTATGAAATCTAACGCTGTCCGTTCCTTAAATTGTGTATATTTCTGTCTCGCTAATAAATTTAACTGAAATGTCATCAGTTGTGCTTGTGTTTTCTTATAATGCTTTTAGTTATGATTCAAATGAGACAAACTCTCATCAGCTTTTTATGATCTCTTTAACACTGTACAGACATTATTTTCTAAACAAAAATAGCATAAGTGTCTGGATGCGTGCAAGACGCATTCATTTTACTTTTATTTTCAGTAGTTTTTAGTTACTTTTTTTGTGTCCGTAGGCAGTCTTGAATTAAAAAGAGTAAATCAAATTCACTACGAACACCACTAAATGTTAAATCAATATAGTTATTATATAGTTCGAGTTTAGCTGGATTTTGGTTCAATACGATGAGGACAAAATCGCTCAAATATTAAAGGAAAGTTGATTTATATTTAGCTAAGAGTAGAGCGGATGTTTGACCGTCACATTTTTTTGGCGTTTTAATCGTTTCGTAAATATAGTCCCTCGCCGGTTGCCGTACTGGACTACAATTCCGCCCCGGACTACATTGTCCATGAGTGACGCGAGGAGCGCCGCTGAACTCTCCTCAACACACAAACGAGACGAATAATCACAAACAACCGTAAGTACACAGACAGCACTTAATATAATTTAGCGTTTTTTAGGATAAATTCGAGATTATGGTGTTTTATTGCGCGTGATTGTGGTGTTTTTGTGCGTTTTGAAGCGCAGATAGCGAGCTGCCGGTTCATGCTAACGCTAACAGCAACTGATCAGGAACAAACGTGATCATAAACATATACTTCTGCTCTAAAATGAGCTCCACACGACATTTATTACACCTATACTTTATGAGGATGGTAAACAAATCTTAAAAATGCAAGTCATTCGTGTCTAGGAAATAATATATGCTGTATTTCACACACACACACACACACACACACCTGAGGTAAATGCTACTGTTTATGTGATTTCTGTGGGAATGTTTTGTTAGTACTGTTATCTGACGTAATATTCAGTCATTTAGATGTTGTTTTGGCTGATCTGACATTGTTAGTGCAGAGGAATGACATGTCAGTGCTGTCAGGTGTCACATCACTTCATGTTCTTGGTTCTTCAGGAGTTTGGAGGAAGATGAGGGTGAAGGAGATTCTCAGGACGGCGGCACAGGCATGGAGTCCTGCGAAACAGCATCCAGCTTACCTGGCCTTAGGTATATACGTGCTTATATGTGTGTTTTCACCTGTCTGTCTGTGTTGGAAACAATGACAGCATCTTCTCATCTTCATCACTGTCTCACATCTGCAGGCACCGCAGCGCAGCAGCTGGACGCGTCTTTCAACACCAGCTCTGCTCTGGAGATCTTTGAGATGGATTTTGCGGACACGTCCATGGAGATGAAGCTCAGAGGAACTCTGCCCACCTCCAACAGGTCGGTTATTATACTCTAGCGCTTTTTCTTTTTTTTAATCCTTTTGAAGTCTGCTCACTAAAAGTTGCGTTGATTTGATTAAAAAAAATACTGTAAAAATGTGAAAATATATTATGATTTTAAATAGCTGTTTTCGATCCGAATATATAGTGAAGTGTAATTTATATCCTGCGATCAAAGCTGAATTTTCACACATGATCCTTTAGAAATCGTCCTGATGATTTGCTGAAAATGCTAAATAATGTTACAATCGCTCTCAGGACACTTTCAGAGCCACTACTTGGTTTTGAAATATAGTGATGGATTTATTACAGCTGGTTGTATTCTATTGAATTAAAAAAAAAATTCTAAAGCTACTTTTTGTAATGTCTATTTGATGCTTTTCACATTTAACACAATAATGACTTTGTTTTGGGGGTAATTTCTCAGCCAAATTTTACGTGATTAATTTGCGATTAATTAATCGTCGCATTGTGTAATTAAGTAATTGTAGTCACTTGACGGCCCTAATTTATATATTTAGCTTGGCTAAGATGATGTAAACATTCTTTTTTCATCCTTTTGAAGTCTGCTCACCAAAGTTGCATTTATTTGATAAAAAAAAATACTGTAAAAATGTGAAAATATATTATGATTTTAAATAGCTGTTTTCGATGCGAATATATAGTGAAGTGTAATTTATATCCTGTGATCAAAGCTGAATTTTCACACATAATCCTTCAGAAATCGTTCTGATGCGATTTGCTTAAAACGCAAAATTGTGTTACAATCGCTCCCGGGACACTTTCAGAGCCACTACTTGTTTTTGAAATATTGTGATGGATTTATTACAGCTGGTTGATATCTCTTCCTTGAAGGTGAATTTATGTTTATGTTGACAATTTATTTCCCCAAAAGCAATTCAAGAGCAGAAAAACCGGTTTAACGGCAGCGCTAACTGCGTGAACGATCCAACACACACACACACACACACTTGTGTGAACGTGTTTCTGACACGTCTGCGGTGTGTGTCACTCTCACTGGAATGTTAATCATCAGTTTGTCTATTTGCAGCAACTGTGACATTTGTCACATTTTCTCACAATGGCGAGTTGTTAAAATGCCGTTCCCAGTTTCTCTCGGGGTGTTTGTTCGTGCAGGTGTCGGATTCAGATTTGTGTCGAACATGAAACAGAGCAACAACTATCCCGAATATCACGAGTGCGTACGTGGTATTGACAAAATTGGCTCAATTTTGCCAATGAGAATAGATGAATTATTATAAATATATAATAGGAAAAGATTAGAACTGTTGTGCATCTCTGAGCGAATCAATCGGGTAAATCAATGATTCAATGAATGAATCGGCCGTTGAATGAACGAATGGCTTACTCATTTAGACATTTACCGCCACCTACTGGCAGTTTTAGTTTCTTATTTAGAGTATTATTTCATTTAAAAAAAAAAAGTTTTTCTATATTAATTAAAAAACTCATTAAAGGTATAGTTCACCCAAAAAATCATTTACTCACCCTCACAGCCGTTGAAGCCTAAAAGTTTGTGTTATAAATTCTCTTGAATAAAAAAAAAGAAAAATTCTAAAGCTACTTTTTGTAATGTCTATTTGATGCTTTTCACATTTAACACAATAATGACTTTGTTTTGGGGTAATTTCTCAGCCAAATTTTACGTGATTAATTTGCGATTAATTAATCGTCGCATTGTGTAATTAAGTAATTGTAGTCACTTGACGGCCCTAATTCATATTTTTAGCTTTGCTAAGATGATTTATTCTATGATGTCAACATTCTTTACAAATATATTTAAATCTGTAACACATACTTTCAAAAAAATCTAATTTTAGAACAATTGGAATATTTTAATTGTTTTAATATATTGATTTGGACTAGCCACCGCCCCCCTGCAATACCGCTACGGCCCACCGGGGGGCATTGTTTTCACGATAATCAAGAATGGTTTGGTTCATCAAAAAGCTTTTCATAACTTTTTGCCAGCATTGTCTGAAGCGGGTCTGAAGTCATGAAAATTGGAGTAACCGTCTAGGAGGAGTTCGAAAAAGTTGTTTTTTGGCGGGAAAAGTGACTAAAAATGACATCATAGAGCGCAATCGAATCATATTTTTCAATTTTTTTTTCCCAACCCTTATGTTTCAGAAGTTATTTGCGTAAACGAATGAAACTTTGGACAAGTGGTGGCGCTAGAGAGTTTGATCTAGAGACACCAAACGTTGGGACTGTCCTCTATCGGTGTGCCAAATTCGTTCCTCGGCCCCTAATAATTAAACATTCAGTTGAATCCTGTACGTGTCTCGGTGTATCTCTGATGATCTCAGTGTGTGTTCGCAGGTTTCACAGTCTGATTTGGGTCGAGTTTGACATGGACGTCACGTCGGGTTCATCGGGGCGGCTCATCGGAGGTTGCGAGAACGGAAGCGTGACCGTCTTCGGCCCGGACGTCATTCTCGCCGCGGGAGAGGACGCCGTGATCGGACAGTCGAACAAGCACACGGGGCCGGTGCGCGCCCTCGACTACAACCGCTTCCAGGTAGATCTCGCCGTCTCGTTTTCGGTTCACCGCGTCTGGTGTCGGCTTTTGCGAGCGCTCAAGTGTTTATTCCTCTCTATCAGAGTAATCTCATCGCGTCCGGTGCCAACGATTCCGAAATATACATCTGGGACTTAAACAACTTCAGCAATCCGATGACGCCGGGCACGAAGTCGCAGGTAGGAATGCTTATACTACTGTATTTGATTCTTGGAAATGTCGTCAGTGTTCGTAGCGTCATGGTAAAGTGAATGCGTTTGTCTCTCTGTTCCTTCAGCTCTGTGAGGTAAGATGAAGGTGCTGGCGAGGGTGTGTGTGTGTGTGTTGGTGCGGTTTGGGTTTGATTAACCTCTTCTCTAACATCTCTTTGTGCCCCCTACACGACCTTTCATTATTAGGGGTTATCCAAAGCGGCTCACAAGTGAGGAATACAACAAGCGATTCACCATGAAGCGGCACATAGACACAGGAAGTGCTCACAATACAGTCGCATAAGCTAGAATAGGGGGAAAGGTTTTTTTGGGGTGCTCAAGTCTTGTGAATTTTCACTTTTTTAAATTTATTGTGTAATGTTAATGTTTGAGCATAACCAACATCTGCAGAGTTATGACGCTCAAGTTCAATTTCCATTTAAAGAATTCGCTGTTGCATTTGTACGGACTACAACGAGCTTCTTCCTGGGTTGGTGACATCACTAATTCTAACATTTACATAAACCCCGCCCACAAAGCTGGTGGAGACTACATGAGCTTCTTCCAGGGTTGGTGACATCACAAACCTTAATTTACATAAACCCCGCCCCCGAGAACACTCAACAAAGGGGGCGGGGCCATGTCGGGCTGCTTTAGAGTTGTTGTAGTCGAGTGTCGTCATTTTACGCCGGACCGCTTCACAAACGAGGGTCGATTCGAGGAAAAAAGACGAACGTGATGCTAGTGACGAGTCGATCGACTCCACAGCAACTCCATCAATTTATCCACTAACCGTTCAGAAACGTCTAAACGTTGGAACTTCTTCCATCAGTTTGAACACTTTCCTCATTTTGTCTGCGTGAGATTCTCCAGCTTTGTTGTTGTTGAGCTGTTAAAGCCCCGCCCTCTTTTGGAGCAGCAGCTCATTTGCATTTAAAGGGACGCACACACAAAAACTTCAAGTTTTTGCTCGCACCCAAATTTGACAAGCTATAATAAATGATCTGTGAGGGATTTTGAGCTGAAACTTCAGACACATTGTGGACACTTGCATTGCATCTTGTGAAAGGGGCATATTAGGTCCTCTTTTAAAGTGTTTTTGACCGTGGATGCATGTAAACCTGTTGTAGGAGACTCCAAAACAACAATAGGAACCTTTAAAATAGCACAATAGGGGCACTTTCTGACAGTAGTTTACAACCTAAAATAACAATTCTGAGATATTTCATCCGCTGAGTGTCCGAGAGCAGCGTGTCTTTGCTGGGGTTTGTTGTTTTGGATGCGTGTTTTTGCATTTTCACAAATTGAGCTCGTGGTTTGTGGGAAATTCATAGAAGTTGTGGTGGTTTTATCCGTGTGCTTGTGCATGTCATAGCCGGCGGAGGACGTCAGCGTGGTGGCGTGGAACAGTCAGGTGCCGCATATACTGGCGTCCGCCAACCCCAGCGGAAAAGCCGTCGTGTGGGATCTGAGGAAGAACGAGCCCATCATCAAAATCAGTGACCACAGCAACAGGGTGAGAACATGAGCTTCTGATTGTGTGCGAAAGAACGTGTGCGGGTCGTGTTTCACCCCCAAATTCAAAATCCATCTAAACACAAGAAATTATTTTTTTAAAGCGACAGTTCAACCCAAAATTAAAATTCTGTCTCTAAGGCTGCGTTCACACTCGTCATGTTTGGTTGGATTAAAGCGAACCCTGGTGCGATCGCTCAGTTCGTGTGGTTCATATGTGAACGCTGCCATCAGAACCCTGGTGTGGACCGGGACCGCTAAAAAGACGGGTCTCGGTCCGTTTCCAAACGAACTCTGGTGCGGTTCGACTGATATATGAACGCGACACGGACCAAAGACGTGTAAACGAACCAAAAACAGGACGTGATGTCACAAGATGCGACGCTACGAGTCACTGATGAGACGACGCGGGAAGATCGGCGAATCCAAAATGAGTCGAGGGCAAACGTGGAGCGACGAGGAGGTGAAGTTTCTGTTTCTGTGAACAACGGAGGAAATCCTGCTGCTGTTTTGATCATTTTATGAGCTGTTCGTGATTCTCAGCTGGTCAAAATAAAGCATGATGGCGTTTAATCCAGAACACAGCGTTGTGTTGAATGTTCGGTAAGCGAGATCCGCCGCCAAATATACGTCATAAAAGACGACCAATCAGGTCGTGACCGTGTCCCTACGCCTTTGGTTCGGTCACTTCAAGTTCGCTGTTAAAAATGCCAGTGTGAACGCTAAGCGGACCAGGACTATATGTTCTGTTTTTGTTTTTTGGTCCGGACCAAACGAACCAAACCAAGTGTGAACGCAGCCTTACTCGCCCTCAAGTTATTCCAACCCTTGTATGAATTTCTCTTTTGTGATGCATTTGTCAGATGCACTGCTCTGGGATGTTGTGGCATCCTGATGTGGCCACTCAGCTGGTTCTGGCATCAGAGGACGACAGGCTTCCCGTGATACAGATGTGGGACCTCCGGTTTGCGACCTCGCCGCTCAAAGTCCTGGAGAACCACACCAGGTGGAGACTCGCTTCTCTGTAACTAACATCACTGTAAGCTGCATTGACGCTCCTGCTCACGTGACGTCCTTTTTTTTTTTTGAATATTCCAGAGGAATTCTGTCCATCTCATGGTGCCAAGCCGATCCAGAGCTTCTGCTGAGCAGCGGCAAAGACAACCGCATCCTGTGCTGGAACCCGAACACCGGAGAGGTCCGTCACTCACAGCGGCTGCTTTAATACACTTACATGACATTTACTTTCATGCATTTTTAGGACACAGGATCGAACTTTGATCACATCATGCTCTACCTTTACAGTTTCATTTTTGTTTGATTTAATATTTTGAATCTGTTTTCTAGGAGTTAAACGGATCATAGTTGATCCGTACGGAACAGGTCCTACAGTTCGGCACACGTGATTGGTGGATTAATTGCAAGTTTAACCACTATAGAGTGAAAGTTTATAATTTGCACGTGTTTTTTCTTGCCAGTTTAATAGATTTTAAACCATTCCAAAAGAGAACTCAATTCGGTACTTGAGCGATGTGAGCGTACAGAGAGAGAGGCGTGTTTCAGAATTGATTCTCCTTGCATTATGTCAAAATAACCATCATGGCGAGTGTTCCCGTAAACACAGTCAGTTGTGTCTTAAAGGGATAGCTCACCCATCCTAGCTGTAAATGGTTTTCTTCATACAGACGAACACAATCTGAGTTATATTAAAACATATCCTGGCTCTTCCAAGCTTTATAATGTCATTGAATGGGGGGGTTGAGGTTTTGAAGCCCCAAAAAAGTCCATCCGTCCATCATAAAAATAATCCATATGGCTCCACGGGGTTAATAAAGACCTTCTGAAGTGAAATGATGTGTTTTTGTAAGAAAAATAACACTATTTGAAACTTTATGAACTAAAATAACTAGCTTCCGTCATACTGCGCAAGTCAACTTGTACAACTTAGGAGTATCTGTGCAACAAACTTAAGCTCGTGTTCGTAAGCGGTGTTTTGTTTTCTGCTCTATCCTATAGTGATTATTTTATACGTTGGGTCAGAGGTCACTCTTCCGCTTCAAATCGATGCGCACAGCCGTCTGCCGGAAGCTAGTTATTTTAGTTTATAAAGCTGTAAATATGGATATTTTTCTGACAAAAATTGCTTTGCTTCAGAAGGGCTTTATTATCCCTCTGGAGCCGTAGTTTATGATGGATGGATTCACTTTTTGGGGATTCAAAATCTCGCTTTTCATTATAAAGCTTTGGAAGAGCCAGGATATTTTTTAATATAACTCCAACTGTCTTTGTCTGAAAGAAGATAGTCACATCTACCTATAGGATGGCGTGAGGGTGAGTAAATCATGGGATTATTTTATTTTTAGGGTCAATTGTCCCTTTAAGTGAATCTAAATAGTTGAGAAAGAAATCGGATGTGTATCGGTATATTGGATCCGTGCATCCGGTGAGCTATAAATACCTGCTGTCGTCTATCATTAATGTTAATCGAACGACAAAACACTTTTTAACAAAGATTAATCTATATTAAATGTATTCAGTGAACGCTATAGTGTTATTTTACATTTAATTATTAAATATCAGTACGTGAATGAATGCTACAGTATTATAGTTGTTCTTTTTTATACTGACTGTTCACTTGCATCTAATAATGATTGAACTTCATTAATTAGGCAACAGTTTTTGCTGTGGTGTCAAATACTTAACGGAGATAAACGGAGAGTAAATTTACCCTCCAACCCCCTCCAATTTTTTTTTCTTGCTGAAAAAAATCGGATCTGTGACTCAAAACTCTGAACCGGGAGTTTTGTGAACCAGTACTATTTTCATTCAGTTTTGCAGACACAGTATGAACAAACAAAATACAAATCTAAAAATGGTAAAAAATTGTAAAAAATATTACAAAAATATACTAAAAGTTAGACATAAAATGTGCATTTTGTTATTGTTATTTAATAAAATATTAAAATGACTAAATACAAATCTAAAAATGGTAAAAATTTTTACAAAATATTACAAAAATATACTAAAAGTTAGACATAAAATGTACATTTTGTTATTGTTATTTAATAAAATATTAAAATGACTAAATACAAATCTAAAGATGGTAAAAAATTGTAAAATATATTACAAAATTATACTAAAAGTTAGACATAATGTACATTTCGTTATTGTTATTTAATAAAATATTAAAATGACTAAATACAAATCTAAAAATGGTAAAAAATATTACAAAAATATACTAAAAGTTAGACATAAAATGTACATTTTGTTATTGTTATTTAATAAAATATTTAAATGACTAAATACAAATCTAAAAATGGTAAAAAATTGTAAAATATATTACAAAATTATACTAAAAGTTAGACATAAAATGTACATTTTGTTATTGTTATTTAATAAAATATTTAAATGACTAAATACAAATCTAAAAATGGTAAAAAATTGTAAAAAGTATTACAAAATTATACTAAAAGTTAGACATAAGATGTACATTTTGTTATTGTTATTTAATAAAATATTTAAATGACTAAATACAAATCTAAAAATGGTAAAAAATTGTAAAATATATTACAAAATTATACTAAAAGTTAGACATAAAATGTACATTTTGTTATTGTTATTTAATAAAATATTTAAATGACTAAATACAAATCTAAAAATGGTAAAAAATTGTAAAAAGTATTACAAAATTATACTAAAAGTTAGACATAAGATGTACATTTTGTTATTGTTATTTAATAAAATATTTAAATGACTAAATACAAACAAATAAAATACAAATCTAAAAATGGTAAAAAATTGTAAAAAATATTACAAAAATATACTAAAAGTTAGACATAAAATGTGCATTTTGTTATTGTTATTTAATAAAATATTAAAATGACTAAATACAAATCTAAAAATGGTAAAAAAATTTACAAAATATTACAAAAATATACTAAAAGTTAGACATAAAATGTACATTTTGTTATTGTTATTTAATAAAATATTAAAATGACTAAATACAAATCTAAAGATGGTAAAAAATTGTAAAATATATTACAAAATTATACTAAAAGTTAGACATAATGTACATTTCGTTATTGTTATTTAATAAAATATTAAAATGACTAAATACAAATCTAAAAATGGTAAAAAATATTACAAAAATATACTAAAAGTTAGACATAAAATGTACATTTTGTTATTGTTATTTAATAAAATATTAAAATGACTAAATACAAATCTAAAAATGGTAAAAAATTGTAAAATATATTACAAAATTATACTAAAAGTTAGACATAAAATGTACATTTTGTTATTGTTATTTAATAAAATATTTAAATGACTAAATACAAATCTAAAAATGGTAAAAAATTGTAAAAAGTATTACAAAATTATACTAAAAGTTAGACATAAGATGTACATTTTGTTATTGTTATTTAATAAAATATTTAAATGACTAAATACAAACAAATAAAATACAAATCTAAAAATGGTAAAAAAAATTTAAAAATATTACAAAATTATACTAAAAGTTAGACATAAAATGTACATTTTGCTATTGTTATTTAATAAAATATTAAAATGACTAAATAAGAAATATTAATATTGTAATATTTTAAAATCATTTAAGAAAAATATAGTATTGTTCAATTAAACTGCAAAATTGATGGCTTTTAATTTATTCATTTGCAAATGTTACAGTCATCGAATATTTATCTGTCGTTTAAAACAGTTTACCTGGATTAATAAAACCATAGAAATAATTTTTTCTGCATTTTTTAACCATCATGCCTCTCGTGTTTCAGGTGATTTACGAGCTGCCGACAGCCAATCAGTGGTGTTTCGATGTGCAGTGGTGTCCTCGTAACCCCGCCCTCCTGTCAGCCGCATCGTTTGATGGGCGGATCAGCGTGTACTCTGTGATGGGGGGGCGTCTTCAGCAGCACCAGCACAGCATGGTGGACCAGGTGCGATGATGTAGACGTTTCACGCGCTCTTTCCGAGGAATGACGATCTGTTTGTGGCGTTAACCATCCGTCTTTCTCAGATCTCGGCTTCGTTTGACACCAACGACCCGTTTGGAACAGGTCAAGCTCTTCCGCCTCTGCAGGTGCCTCAACCCGCCGTCGAGACCACCATCGTTCCTCCGTTAAAAAAGCCGCCCAAGTGGGTGCGAAGGCCTGTCGGCGCCTCCTTCGCGGTGAGTATCTCAGGAACATTGGGACGTCTGTTTTATTTCACGATTGCGTTGTGAGTTTGTACTCGCTTCTGTCTCCTCCAGTTCGGTGGGAAGCTGGTGACGTTTGAGAACCCTAAAGCGCAGCCGCACCCTCGACAGGTGCAGGTGAGTCAGGTGACCACAGAGACGGAGTTCCTCCAGCGCTCCACTGAGCTACAGGCCACTCTGCAGTCCGGATCCTTCACCAACTACTGCCACAGTAAGATCATGAGCGCCCCCTCTGACGCGGAGCAGGACATATGGAGGTTCCTGATGGTAAATGGTGCAGATTTTGCCATTGTTTAGCTTATAATTTGACATGTATGTATTGAACAGACACATTTATCCAAACAATATCCAAATCCAAAGTATATTAGTGCTGCGTCGACGCGTCTCACTGTTTCCATTCATCCGGCGTAACGGCGGCTTCTGCTCCTGGGAACGGAGAAAGTTCCGTTCTATCACAAAAACCTGGACCACGATGATCAAAAGTGTGGGAATACTTTAAACAGAGGCCGAATAAAACGCTCTTTTGTTCCCTTTGCAGAACCGTAATGGCGTTCCACCTGTGGAAGCGGATCTCTGACGAATTTTTGCGCGCGCGAGATCGTATTTTGAACGTGCAAAAGGGCATTTGAACTGAGTCGAGGAGAAAATCTTCGTCTCGCAAATAAGAAAATATTTCGAGCGAACGAAAATCAGTTTTCAAAGAAGTTTATTTGGACGTGCGTGGACGTTCTCTTTCGCACGTGCGAGGTTTGAGTCGCTCGCGCTCCTGATTCCCGCCCCGCGCTCGCTAAGCGCCGACCGCGCGCGCCTGCTCGACACAAACCAGCGAATCAAATCAAATCAAATTCTGATTGGCTGGCTTGACAACCAATCACAAGACTCCCTGCATTCCAGACGGCGCAAGAGGAAAAACACACGGTTCAGGAGACGCTTGAACACGATCAAAGTTCCTCTAAGACTGTAGAGAAAGTCTTTGACACTCTTCATGTTAAAGTTCAAATGTCCACTGGACGAACACACATGAGCGGCTTATTTTTGATCAAAATCAAATCGTATTGTTACAGAATGTGTTTCTACACCTCAATGAACTGCTGAATTAGTTCTAACTCCTTACGTAAAAAAAGATCACTAGATTAATTTAAAAAAAAACTTTTCAATAATTGTTAGAGTAGTCGACTACTTGGGGGGGGGGGGGTCGTTAGATTAGTTGACAAAAAAAAATCGTTAGAGTAGTCGACTAATTGGGGGGAAAAAATAATAATAAATAAATAAATAAAATAAAAAATATTAATCGTTAGAGTAGTCGACTAATCGGGGGGGGAAAAATAATAATAAATAAATAAAATAAAAAATATTAATCGTTAGAGTAGTCGACTAATCGGGGGGGAAAAATAATAAATAAATAAAATAAAAAATATTAATCGTTAGTGTAGTCGACTAATCGGGGGGGAAAATAATAATAAATAAATAAATAAAATAAAAAATATTAATCGTTAGTGTAGTCGACTAATCGGGGGGGAAAAAATAATAATAAATAAATAAATAAAATAAAAAATATTAATCGTTAGAGTAGTCGACTAATCGGGGGGAAAAATAATAAATAAATAAAATAAAAAATATTAATCGTTAGAGTAGTCAACTAATCGGGGGGAAAAAAATAATAATAAATAAAATAAAAAATATTAATCGTTAGAGTAGTCGACTGATCGGGGAAAACAATTAGATTAGTCGACGGAGGGAAAAATTAACCGTTAGAGTAGTCGACTAATCCGGGGGGGGGGTCGCTAGATTAGTCGACAGGGAAAAAAATAAAATAAATAAATAATAATCGTTACAGTAGTCGACAAATGGGGGAAGGGAATCGGTAAATTAGTCGACAGGAAAAAAATTAACGTTAGAGTAGTCGACTAATGGGGGGGGGGACGAACAAACCAAAAAAAAATCATTAGATTAGTCGACAGAAAAAAATAATCGTTAGTTGCAGCTCTAAAGTATACATTTTTTTATCATTTCATGCATTGATGCAATGATCTAATATACACCATATTCAAACTTAAAGCCACAAAACTTGACTTGTCTTTAAAAACTCTTCAGAGAGTTGTTGTAAAGATTAGCTTCTCAGAAGATGCGTGGTCTGTGGAAAATGTTAATCAGTTGTTCTGTTGTTTTTAACAGGTGAATTTTGAAGATGAAGCACGTGTGAAGTTTCTGCGGCTGCTGGGCTTCAGTAAAGATGAGCTGCAGAGGAAGGTACGGCATCAGACTCCTGACGCACTCGTGTAGAGGAGATTAGTGTAAACCCTGCTATAAAGAGAAGACCTTCGTTCTAAATACAGGACCCGTTATGCTGTGTTCTAGATTAAGGGAGTGACACAGTTTACCCCCTGACACATCTTACCTCATCACATTGTGTTTTGCATGGAAAAATCCAAAACGAAATCATGAAAATCCCCGTGACCCTGAACTTTTGACAATATAATGCATGTTTTTCATGCATTGTAGTCTGATGATGCTTTGTGAGAGGAACAGACCCAGTGGTCAAAAGTACAAAATGGCTCATAACTCCTAAACTGTATAAACGTCTGATTGTCAATAATTATCAAAAAAAGGATGAAATTTCGATTCATGGTTCCTAGGGGCCGCCAAAACGTTCAAAGTGGGCGGAGCCACTTTTACTAAAATGGCTATAACTCGTGAACGGAATGACATATTTTCACCAGATTTGGTGCATCTATGTAAGAGCTCATTCTGTGGTCACATGAAAGATGACGTGGTGACTGGCCACTTGGTGGCGCTGTAACAGGAAAAAAAACCTTGAAAATGGCAATAACTCTTGAACAGAATGAGATATTTTCACCAGATTTGGTGCATCTATGTAAGAGCTCATTCTGTGGTCACGTGAAAGATGACGTGGTGACTGGCCACTTGGTGGCGCTGTAACAGGGAAAAAAAAAACCTTGAAAATGGCTATAACTCTTGAACAGAATGAGATATTTTCACCAGATTTGGTGCATCTATGTAAGAGCTCATTCTGTGGTTGTGTTAAAAAGGATGTGGCGATTGGCCACATGGTGGCGCTATAACAGAAAGAACACATTAAAAATGGCTATAACTCCTTCACCGTTAGTCTGATTGACTTGAAAATCGGCATCCAGTGTCTTTGTCCAAGGTGCCATGATTGCGTATGAGGACATTACCGTATCTCGAAAAACATGGCCGCCATCGGCCGATGAATTTTGAGCATCTATCAGACAAGGTTGACTCACAGCCCTAGAGGCCCGTGTGAAATTCGAAAGAAATGTGCGTAAAGGATTGTGAATTGCACGATTTTTCGTCCACGACATCCTCATTCTGACTAACTTTGCCCCTAGGGTTGCATTTGTGCCACTGCAATCCATCGAATCATTCATTAAATATTGGCGATAATTTTTCAAAAACCAAATTTGGCGAACTAGCCCTAGGTTTAGTCTCAACCTCTATAACCTTTAAAAAGCTTCATAAACCATAAATTTACTATGTCCTGTATTGTCTTAGCCATCTGTGATCAATGGTTACAAGCTTGTTAATTAAAACATAATACCTTTCTAACTTGTATTTGCACAGATCTCGGCGTGTTTGGGGAGGAAGCTTCAACCCAACGGTTTGGATGTGAATGATCTGGCTGAGAAGATGCAGACTCTTTCTGATCAGGTCAGATTCGGGTGTCAATCAACACATGCATGATCCAAATCTTGATGTTGAGTCATCATTTAGCTTCTCGTCCAATCAGAGAGCAGATGAGTCTGCAGACGGTTTGTCCGGCCGTGAGTCTCCTGCTGATTTCTTTCGTCAACTACCAAAGAAAGAGAAAGACAAAGAGCCCTTTCAGATCCCTGTAACCTCAGGTGAGCATCCTCGCATCTCATTCATAGAAATAACTTTCTGATTTTGATACCTTCAAATGAAATGTTGCCGTCCTGTCCCGTGTTGTTAAGCAGATACGGACGGTTTGATCAGTCAGGCTCTGTTAGTGGGGAACTTCGAGGGCGCGGTGGATCTGTGCTTGAATGACGGCCGTTTCGCCGAGGCCATCCTCCTGTCAATCAGTGGAGGGGAGGAGCTACTGAAGAAGACCCAGCAACGCTACCTCAACCAACAGACCAACAGTGTCTCCATGGTAACCACTTATGACTGATGTCATTTGTACATGATCAATTTTGTTTCAGATTCATTTGTGGAAACTGTTTGTTTTTTATTGTTATTACTTTCATTCTTGTTATTTTATAATTAGTATGTGTTATTACTACTACTATTATCATTTAATAGTAAGATATAAATAACAATAATTGTTTTTTTTTTGTTTTTAGTTGTTATATATGTTTAATTATATTATATATGTATAATTGTATGTTATTAGCCATTGTTATTGCCGTTTTTATTATTATAATTATTATTTTATTGGTGAAGATATTTTTTTCTTCTTAAGATTTGTTATTATTGCCACCATTGTTGTTATTATTAGACATCTTGTTCATATTATTATTGCTATTATTATTGTTATTATGAATCTTATTATTTTAATTATTATTATTTTTATTATTTGAGTATTACTATTATTAGTTATTGTAGTAATAATAAGATAATAATAATTATTATTATTATTATTGTTGTTTATTGTTATTATTAGTCATCTTATTCATAATATTATTAATATTTTAGTAATTATTATTGTTGCTATATTCTTTTTCTGATTATTTTAATTATTATTAATATTATTGAAATTATCATTGGTTTTGTTTTTAGCTGTTATCATTGCTACTTAATTTTATTATTATTATTATTATGGTGAAGATGATAACAATAATTATTACTATTATTACAGTTGATATTAGTCATCTTGTTCATATGATTATTGATATATTTGTCATTTTTGTTGATATTCTTCTAGTTATTATTATTTTAATTATCTTTGTTTTTATTTTTATTATTTTCAGTATTACTTTACTACTGTTATTAGTAATATTAGTAATAAGACAATAATGATAATAGCTGTTTTTATTAGCCATCTTGTTCATATTATTATTAATATTTTATATAATATTATTGCTAATAGTATTCTTATTTTTATTATCATTATTATTATGTTTTTCTTTTCATTATTATTATTTTTACCACTATAGCAATTATTATTATTGTTGTTATTACCTGTAGTCGTCTTATTATTATTATTAATATTATTATTATTATTACGGTTGATATTAGTCATCTAGTTCATATTATTATTATTATTATTATTATTATTATTATTATTGATATATTTGTAATTTTTGTTGATATTCTTCTAGTTATTTTAATTATCTTTGTTTTTATTTTTATTATTTTCAGTATGACTTTTACTACTGTTATTAGTAATATTAGTTATAAGACAATAATAACAATAGCTGTTTTTATTAGCCATCTTGTTCATATTATTATTAATATTTTATATAATATTATTGCTAATAGTATTCTTATTTTTATTATCATTATTATTATGTTTTTCTTTTCATTATTATTATTTTTACCACTATAGCAATTATTATTATTGTTGTTATTACCTGTAGTCGTCTTATTATTATTATTAATATTATTATTATTATTATTACGGTTGATATTAGTCATCTAGTTCATATTATTATTATTATTATTATTATTATTATTATTGATATATTTGTAATTTTTGTTGATATTCTTCTATTTATTTTAATTATCTTTGTTTTTATTTTTATTATTTTCAGTATGACTTTTACTACTGTTATTAGTAATATTAGTTATAAGACAATAATAACAATAGCTGTTTTTATTAGCCATCTTGTTCATATTATTATTAATATTTTATATAATATTATTGCTAATAGTATTCTTATTTTTATTATCATTATTATTATGTTTTTCTTTTCATTATTATTATTTTTACCACTATAGCAGTTATTATTATTGTTGTTATTACCTGTAGTCGTCTTATTATTATTATTAATATTATTATTATTATTACGGTTGATATTAGTCATCTAGTTCATATTATTATTATTATTATTATTATTATTGATATATTTGTAATTTTTGTTGATATTCTTCTAGTTATTTTAATTATCTTTGTTTTTATTTTTATTATTTTCAGTATTACTTTACTACTGTTATTAGTAATATTAGTTATAAGACAATAATAACAATAGCTGTTTTTATTAGCCATCTTGTTCATATTATTATTAATATTTTATATAATATTATTGCTAATAGTATTCTTATTTTTATTATCATTATTATGTTTTTCTTTTTATTATTATTATTATTATTATTATTATTATTGCCATTATAGCAATTATTATTATTGTTGTTATTACCTGTAGTCGTCATATTATTATTATTATTATTATTAATAATAATAATAATAATTTAATTGTAAAAGCTAATAATAATAATATTGATTTTTTTTTTTTCTGTTTCCTCCTCAGCTGATCTCGTCAGTGGTGACGCAGAACTGGTGTAATATCGTCCAGAGCTGTGAGCTCGAGAACTGGAAGGAGGCGTTAGCGGCCCTGCTGACCTATGCTAACCCGGAGGAGTTCGCTCCTTTTTGCGGTAAGAGTACGTTCTGATCAAGAGTCAGTCGCACGAAGGACTCGCAATTAGTCTTCCACAGTTGACAAGCAAGTTCCTGTATTAGCACAAGTCTGACCTGTTGTGTGTCACGACCTCTGGAGTGATTGACAGCTGTGTGTGTGTGTGTGTGTGTGTTTAGACACTCTGGGCGCTCGTCTGGAAGCTGAAGGCTCCGAGAAACGCTGTCTGCAGGCCTGTCTGTGCTTCATCTGCTCCGGGAACATCGAGCGTCTGGTGGAGTGCTGGACGTCACAGAGAGACTGCTCGTCTCCGCTCGCGCTGGAGGTCACGTCCCCTTCGCACACACTTACATCTGCGTCTGTGAGTGATATCCTGACGTCCTGGTGTTCTCGTGCATCTGCAGGACCTGGTGGAGAAGGTGATGATCCTGCGGAAGTCGATCGAGCGTCTGCGTAACGGCGAGGTGTCCGTTCGGAGCCCAGCGCTGACGGAGAAACTCATCCATTACTCCGGCATACTGGCGTCACAGGGCAGCTTGAGCGCCGCGCTCAACTACCTGCCCGACGACTCCGACCAGGTACACGCGCGTAAATCAATATATATCATTTCATTGTGCTTCATGTGTGTAGCAACTGTTGTGTGTGTGCAGGGTTGAGGAGTAATAAAACACAAGTCACTTAGTTTCGTATTTAAAATACTAAATTTGAGTTGATTTTAAATGGGTGGTAATCAGATTCCAGTTCCATCTGAAAAGTGTTTTAGATTACCAAAGTGATTACTTTGAGTTTTAATGTCATTTAAACAGCGATTGGTGATTCTCTGACTCTGACCGTCTGAAAAAGACGAGTTCAGTTTCATCAACATTTTACTACTTTTAAGAGGATCATTGAAATTCTGTTATTTTTATTTAGTTCTGTCCTGAACGAGACAAAATGACTGAATTTACTTTTAAAAAGCCTGTCCTGTCATGACCTGATGATCCACGACTGTTTTCATGTTTTGTGAGTCATTTTATTATTCACACAATTACTCACAATTGCAAGTTATAAAGTCAGAATTGGGAGATTGAAACTTGCAATACTGACTTTTTTTCTTGCAATTGTGAATTTAGTCTGTGAGTTTATATCTCATAATTCTGACTTTTCTCAATATTGTGAGTTTATATCTCATAATTCTGACTTTTCTCAATATTGTGAGTTTATATCTCATAATTCTGACTTTTCTCAATATTGCGAGTTTATATCTCATAATTCTGACTTTTCTCAATATTTTCAGTTTATATCTCATAATTCTGACTTTTCACAATATTTTCAGTTTATATCTCATAATTCTGACTTTTCTCAATATTGTGAGTTTATATCTCATAATTCTGACTTTTCACAATATTTTCAGTTTATATCTCATAATTCTGACTTTTCACAATATTTTCAGTTTATATCTCATAATTCTGACTTTTCTCAATATTTTCAGTTTATATCTCATAATTCTGACTTTTCACAATATTTTCAGTTTATATCTCATAATTCTGACTTTTCACAATATTTTCAGTTTATATCTCATAATTCTGACTTTTCACAATATTTTCAGTTTATATCTCATAATTCTGACTTTTCTCAATATTTTCAGTTTATATCTCATAATTCTGACTTTTCACAATATTTTCAGTTTATATCTCATAATTCTGACTTTTCTCAATATTTTCAGTTTATATCTCATAATTCTGACTTTTCACAATATTTTCAGTTTATATCTCATAATTCTGACTTTTCTCAATATTGCGAGTTTATATCTCATAATTCTGACTTTTCTCAATATTGTGAGTTTATATCTCATAATTCTGACTTTTCTCAATATTGCGAGTTTATATCTCATAATTCTGACTTTTCTCAATATTGTGAGTTTATATCTCATAATTCTGACTTTTCTCAATATTGCGAATTTATATCTCATAATTCTGACTTTTCACAATATTTTCAGTTTATATCTCATAATTCTGACTTTTCTCAATATTGTGAGTTTATATCTCATAATTCTGACTTTTCTCAATATTGTCAGTTTATATCTCATAATTCTGACTTTTCTCAATATTTTCAGTTTATATCTCATAATTCTGACTTTTCTCAATATTGTCAGTTTATATCTCATAATTCTGACTTTTCTCAATATTGTGAGTTTATATCTCATAATTCTGACTTTTCTCAATATTGTGAGTTTATATCTCATAATTCTGACTTTTCACAATATTTTCAGTTTATATCTCATAATTCTGACTTTTCTCAATATTTTCAGTTTATATCTCATAATTCTGACTTTTCACAATATTTTCAGTTTATATCTCATAATTCTGACTTTTCTCAATATTGCGAGTTTATATCTCATAATTCTGACTTTTCTCAATATTGTGAGTTTATATCTCATAATTCTGACTTTTCTCAATATTGCGAGTTTATATCTCATAATTCTGACTTTTCTCAATATTGTGAGTTTATATCTCATAATTCTGACTTTTCTCAATATTGTGAGTTTATATCTCATAATTCTGACTTTTCTCAATATTGCGAATTTATATCTCATAATTCTGACTTTTCACAATATTTTCAGTTTATATCTCATAATTCTGACTTTTCTCAATATTGTGAGTTTATATCTCATAATTCTGACTTTTCTCAATATTGTCAGTTTATATCTCATAATTCTGACTTTTCTCAATATTTTCAGTTTATATCTCATAATTCTGACTTTTCTCAATATTGTCAGTTTATATCTCATAATTCTGACTTTTCTCAATATTGTGAGTTTATATCTCATAATTCTGACTTTTCTCAATATTGCGAGTTTATATCTCATAATTCTGACTTTTCTCAATATTGTGAGTTTATATCTCATAATTCTGACTTTTCTCAATATTGTCAGTTTATATCTCATAATTCTGACTTTTCTCAATATTGTCAGTTTATATCTCATAATTCTGACTTTTCTCAATATTGTCAGTTTATATCTCATAATTCTGACTTTTCTCAATATTGTGAGTTTATATCTCATAATTCTGACTTTTCTCAATATTGTCAGTTTATATCTCATAATTCTGACTTTTCTCAATATTGTGAGTTTATATCTCATAATTCTGACTTTTCTCAATATTGCGAGTTTATATCTCATAATTCTGACTTTTCTCAATATTGCGAGTTTATATCTCATAATTCTGACTTTTCTCAATATTGCGAGTTTATATCTCATAATTCTGACTTTTCTCAATATTGCGAGTTTATATCTCATAATTCTGACTTTTCTCAATATTGCGAGTTTATATCTCATAATTCTGACTTTTCTCAATATTGTGAGTTTATATCTCATAATTCTGACTTTTCTCAATATTGTCAGTTTATATCTCATAATTCTGACTTTTCTCAATATTGTGAGTTTATATCTCATAATTCTGACTTTTCTCAATATTGTCAGTTTATATCTCATAATTCTGACTTTTCTCAATATTGCGAGTTTATATCTCATAATTCTGACTTTTCTCAATATTGTGAGTTTATATCTCATAATTCTGACTTTTCTCAATATTGTGAGTTTATATCTCATAATTCTGACTTTTCTCAATATTGTGAGTTTATATCTCATAATTCTGACTTTTCTCAATATTGTGAGTTTATATCTCATAATTCTGACTTTTCTCAATATTGCGAGTTTATATCTCATAATTCTGACTTTTCTCAATATTGTCAGTTTATATCTCATAATTCTGACTTTTCTCAATATTGCGAGTTTATATCTCATAATTCTGACTTTTCTCAATATTGCGAGTTTATATCTCATAATTCTGACTTTTCTCAATATTGCGAGTTTATATCTCATAATTCTGACTTTTCTCAATATTGTGAGTTTATATCTCATAATTCTGACTTTTCTCAATATTGCGAGTTTATATCTCATAATTCTGACTTTTCTCAATATTGTCAGTTTATATCTCATAATTCTGACTTTTCTCAATATTGCGAGTTTATATCTCATAATTCTGACTTTTCTCAATATTGTGAGTTTATATCTCATAATTCTGACTTTTCACAATATTTTCAGTTTATATCTCATAATTCTGACTTTTCACAATATTTTCAGTTTATATCTCATAATTCTGACTTTTCTCAATATTGTGAGTTTATATCTCATAATTCTGACTTTTCTCAATATTGTGAGTTTATATCTCATAATTCTGACTTTTCTCAATATTGCGAGTTTATATCTCATAATTCTGACTTTTCTCAATATTGTGAGTTTATATCTCATAATTCTGACTTTTCACAATATTTTCAGTTTATATCTCATAATTCTGACTTTTCACAATATTTTCAGTTTATATCTCATAATTCTGACTTTTCACAATATTTTCAGTTTATATCTCATAATTCTGACTTTTCTCAATATTGTGAGTTTATATCTCATAATTCTGACTTTTCTCAATATTGTGAGTTTATATCTCATAATTCTGACTTTTCTCAATATTGTGAGTTTATATCTCATAATTCTGACTTTTCACAATATTTTCAGTTTATATCTCATAATTCTGACTTTTCTCAATATTGTGAGTTTATATCTCATAATTCTGACTTTTCTCAATATTGTCAGTTTTATATCTCATAATTCTGACTTTTCTCAAGATTTTCAGTTTATATCTCATAATTCTGACTTTTCACAATATTTTCAGTTTATATCTCATAATTCTGACTTTTCTCAATATTTTCAGTTTATATCTCATAATTCTGACTTCATAACTGTGATATAATTGTGAGGGGAAAAAGTGTGAGAATAAAACTCTCAATGACCTTTTTTGTGTTTGTTTCACTCTTATTAGTATTCCAAAGTATTCTAAAGTATTTAGATGAAGTGACTAAACTTGAGTAATGTAACGAAATACGTTACAAATGACTTTTTAAAGCATGTATTTTGTAATCTGTAGTGAAATACATTTTAAAGCCCTGTGTGTGTGTGTGTGTGTGTGTGTGTGTGTGTGTGTGTGTGTGCGTGTGTGTGTGTGTGTGTGTGCGCTCTAGGTTGGTGTTCAGATGTTGAGAGACAGACTATCGCATGCGAAGGGAGAGGCTCTGCAGAGACAGCAGCCGTCTGCACCAGCAGGAGGCGCTCCCGCCGCTCCTCCGGCACACACGCAGGTGAGCCGCAGGTCACTCCGGCACAGGATGTCATCATCACTGTCTGTGGCTGCGATGGCCACGCGGTCTGCTGATGGTCATCAGACACTGTTTGTTTTCTGATGGCCTGACGGATATTGTGGATGTTGTGAAACACAGAGCTGGCATACAGTGCGTCTGCTGTTTGCGAAAGGGCGTCTCGCTCCGATTTACAGTGGATATCCATGAGTCATCCTCATGTTTGCAGCTTCTTGTTTTCTTCGGGGAGTTTGTGCCGAAGAAGAATGAAGTTATAGTTTCAAAATGTGACTTTTAAATGTAGTTGTGAAAACCTTGTGGTGCAATAAGGTTAAAAACACACCAGACAGTCTATTAATAATAATAATAATAATAATAATAATAATGTTGTCATTCAGATACTATTTAAGTTTTTTTTTAATATTTTGAGCTTCGTTTTCATTTTAATACCTTCATTTTTGTTTCAACTCGATCGAATAAATCACATGAGAACTGGTGAATTTTATCTCTATTCTACTTTAGGTCACATGCTCACAGGTCACATGTACACATATTATTTCAAGGCAGCATGTCCAGTTTTCCATGAACCTCTTTTCTTGTGCGTTTGCATCATCGAGGCTGTTGCATAAAGTCAATGCAATAGTGATTTAGGCATCGCATGTGACGATGTGTTGTAATGTGTGTCCTGCGCAGGGGTCGTACCCGTCCACACTCCCTCCGCAGATGCCTCACGTCGCGCCACAGACGACGCCCCGTCTCTTCACCCCTCAGACGCTTCCTGATTCTGTCCCGCCTCCCGCTGGAGCGCCACGGCCCGGCCTGAGACCGGCCTACCCACAACACCCTGCCACGGCGCCGGGTACCTGTCAATCAAAACACCACCTGAGCGTTTAAGCGTCATGATATAAACTAAGAATACTGTTTCTCTTCCAGGTTTCCCTCCGTTTCCTCAGTCCGGGCCTCTCGGCGGTCCTGTGGGATTCATGTCGGGCCCCTCCTCCAGCCTGGCGGGTCCTTCGGTGCCGCCCTCCTCTCCCCGGGACCCATGATGCCCACTCCACCTGCCCCGGGATTCATCTCACCCACCTCTCTTCCAGGCGGCCCGCTGCCCTTTTTCCCAAGCGCTCCGCACACACAGGGCCCGCCTCCCAGTGGGATGTATCCGCCTCTGGGATCGGTTTATCCTCAGGGCGGGCCCGGTGCTCCAGCGGCCAAGAACTTCACCGGCGGCGCCGTCCCACCTCCACCGACAGGTACACGCGGCGCCGGATGATGTCTTTGAAAGACGTCTCGTTGTTCCGAACGTGTGTGACTCTCTCCTAAACTGATTCAAAATACCGGATCAGCCGATCTCCTTTCGTTTTAGGAAGAAAGTCACACTGGTTTGGAACGACATGAGGGAGAATAAATGATGACAGAATTGTGTTGAACACCGTGTGTCTGAAATTGAGGTTTTTTTGTATTGTTCCTGCTGTTTGATTTCTAGGATATTTCCCATGGCTGACTTACCAGAGACCAGAGGAAGGTGACAGGGAGAGAGATGTGTGTGTGTGTGTGTGTGTGTTTATAAGCTTCAGAACAGAGACATTGTGCATGTTTATACGCATCAGAACAGTGTGTGTGTGTGTGTGTGTGTATGAGTGTGTCTATAAGCTTTAGAACAGAGATAGTGTGTGTGTGTGTGTGTGTGTGTGAGAGTGTGAGTGTCTGAGAGTGTGTGTGTGTGTGAGTGAGTGAGTGTGTGTGTGTGTATGAGTGTGTAAGCTTTAGAACAGTGAGTGTGTGTGTGTGTGTGAGTGTGTGAGTGTATAAGTGTGTCTATAAGCTTTAGAACAGAGATAGTGTGTGTGTGTGTGTGTGAGAGGGTGTCTGAGTGAGTGTGTGTGTGTGTATGAGTGTGTAAGCTTTAGAACAGTGAGTGTGTGTGTGTGTGAGTGTATGAGTGTGTGAGTGTATAAGTGTCTATAAGCTTTAGAACAGAGATTGTGTGTGTGTGAGAGGGTGTCTGAGTGAGTGTGTGTGTGTGTATGAGTGTGTCTATAAGCTTTAGAACAGAGTGTGTGTGTGTGTGAGAGTGGGTGTCTGAGTGAGTGTGTGTGTGTATGAGTGTGTCTATAAGCTTTAGAACAGAGAGTGTGTGTGTGTGTGTGTGTGTGTGTGTGAGTGTCTGAGTGTGTGTGTGTGAGTGTATAAGCGTATAAGCTTTAGAACAAAGATTGTGTGAGTGTGTGTGTGTGTGTGTGTGTGTGAGTGTCTGAGTGAGTGTGAGTGTGTGTGTGAGTGTCTGAGTGAGTGTGAGTGTGTGTGTGTGTGTGTTTATAACTTCAGAACAGAGACATTGTGCGTGTTTATAAGCATCAGAACGGAGATAGTGTGTGTGTGGGGTGTAAGCATCAAAACAAGTGTTTGTGTGAGTGTGCGTGAGTGTGTTTATAATCATCAGAACAGAGACATTGTTTGTGTGTTTGTGTCTGAGTGTGCGTGTGTTTATAATCTTCAAAACGGAGGTAGTGAGTGTGTGAGTGTGTTTGTGTTTATAAGCATCAGAACAGAGATGGTGTTTGTGTGAGTTTGTGTGTGTTTATAATCTTCACAACAGAGATAGTGTTTGTGCTTGAGTGTGTGTTTTTGTGAGTTTGTGTGTGTATTTTCATAAGCATTAGAACAGAGACATTGTGTGTGTGTGTGTCTTCCAGTGCTTTATAGGGACAGTCCAAACAGCCCGTCCTCAAACTCGGCTCTTCTAATGTTTAATACTGACTGGTTGTTTGTTAGAGTATTATCACACTGATCAAGCTGTGCTTCCTGTGTGATCTCCCTGAGGTTTATGGGTAATGTTTGCGTGGCCTCTGAAGGCTGATTATACGTTTGCTGTGTGAGTTTTGCATCATCTGATGATATAAACAGACTAAGAGGAAGGACAGTTAAAAGTTCGGGGTCTGTAAAACAGTGAAATATTAGTTTTCTATGTGAATATACAGTAAAATGTCATTTATATCCAGCGATCAAAGCTGTATTTTCAGTCTTCAGTGTCACATGATCCTTCAGAACTCATTCTGATAGGAGGATTTGATGCTCAAGAAACATTTATGATTATGTTGAAAACAGTTGTGTGGCAATTTAATGGCGAATCTTACCGACTCCCGACTTTTGAACGGCAGGAATTAAAGCACTCTCAAGTTTTTATTCTATTGATTTTAGCATTTCCAAACGTCTGTATGTCAAATGTTTTGCTTAATAACCAACTTGCTTCACTATAAATGACACTTGATGTGATATTTTAGTCATTCACACATTTATACGTGAGACTTTTCTTGTTTTTCTGACTGTGAATACATTTTCCCTTCAGCCGCTCAGGACGGGTGGAACGACCCTCCAGCTGTTCGCGCAGGCCAGCGCAAGAAAAAGGTATTTATTTGCATGAGCTTTATACTAATTAATGGGGGAACGAACCATAAAATGAGTCCCGATGTGTGTTGTGCAGCTCCCAGAGAACTACACTCCACCTGCTCCGATCACCGCACCCGTGATGGGCTTCCCTACGGAAGCTCCTGTGCCGCAGGACCGAGTCCAGGTGCCGCCCGGAGCCCCTCAGGAGCCCAACATACAGGTCAGAGGCCATCATGTTAGAGTCCATCAGGTGTGTGTGTGTGCGAGCCGAGTGCTTGATTTCGCCCGTGTGTGTGTGTTTAGTCTTTACAGCAGCTTCCCGCCGAGCGAGTGGAGCAGAAGGAAATACCCGCCGAACACATGATCATCAAGACCACCTTCAGCAGTCTGGTGCAGCGCTGTCAGCTGGCCGCCACAGACCCGGTAAAGCAAACACGATTGCATACAGAAAAACTGGCAAACCGTAATCTGATTGGCAGGCTTCACGCAACCTTCTGGAATCCGTCCACCATGAAACAAAGTATTAGGGCAACACCATCATTATTTCATCAGAACATTTCACCTGGGCTGGGTGGGTTACTTTTAAAATGTGTTTCACTACAGATTACTAAATACACGCTTTAAAAAGTCATTTGTAACGTATTTCGTTACATTACTCAAGTTTAGTCACTTCATCTAAATACTTTAGAATACTTTGGAATACTAATAAGTGTGAAACAAACAAAAAAAAGATCATTGAGAGTTTTATTCTCACAATTCTGACTTTTTCCCTCAGAATTGTGTGATATAAAGTTGCAATTGTGAGTTATAAAGTCAGAATTATGAGATATAAACTCGCAATATTGAGAAAAGTCAGAATTATGAGATATAAACTCGCAATATTGAGAAAAGTCAGAATTATGAGATATAAACTCGCAATATTGAGAAAAGTCAGAATTATGAGATATAAACTGACAATATTGAGAAAAGTCAGAATTATGAGATATAAACTCGCAATATTGAGAAAAGTCAGAATTATGAGATATAAACTCACAATATTGAGAAAAGTCAGAATTATGAGATATAAACTCACAATATTGAGAAAAGTCAGAATTATGAGATATAAACTGACAATATTGAGAAAAGTCAGAATTATGAGATATAAACTCACAATATTGAGAAAAGTCAGAATTATGAGATATAAACTGACAATATTGAGAAAAGTCAGAATTATGAGATATAAACTCACAATATTGAGAAAAGTCAGAATTATGAGATATAAACTCACAATATTGAGAAAAGTCAGAATTATGAGATATAAACTGACAATATTGAGAAAAGTCAGAATTATGAGATATAAACTCGCAATATTGAGAAAAGTCAGAATTATGAGATATAAACTCACAATATTGAGAAAAGTCAGAATTATGAGATATAAACTCACAATATTGAGAAAAGTCAGAATTATGAGATATAAACTCGCAATATTGAGAAAAGTCAGAATTATGAGATATAAACTCACAATATTGAGAAAAGTCAGAATTATGAGATATAAACTCGCAATATTGAGAAAAGTCAGAATTATGAGATATAAACTCACAATATTGAGAAAAGTCAGAATTATGAGATATAAACTCGCAATATTGAGAAAAGTCAGAATTATGAGATATAAACTCGCAATATTGAGAAAAGTCAGAATTATGAGATATAAACTCGCAATATTGAGAAAAGTCAGAATTATGAGATATAAACTCACAATATTGAGAAAAGTCAGAATTATGAGATATAAACTGAAAATATTGAGAAAAGTCAGAATTATGAGATATAAACTCGCAATATTGAGAAAAGTCAGAATTATGAGATATAAACTCACAATATTGAGAAAAGTCAGAATTATGAGATATAAACTCACAATATTGAGAAAAGTCAGAATTATGAGATATAAACTCACAATATTGAGAAAAGTCAGAATTATGAGATATAAACTCACAATATTGAGAAAAGTCAGAATTATGAGATATAAACTCACAATATTGAGAAAAGTCAGAATTATGAGATATAAACTCGCAATATTGAGAAAAGTCAGAATTATGAGATATAAACTCGCAATATTGAGAAAAGTCAGAATTATGAGATATAAACTCACAATATTGAGAAAAGTCAGAATTATGAGATATAAACTCACAATATTGAGAAAAGTCAGAATTATGAGATATAAACTGACAATATTGAGAAAAGTCAGAATTATGAGATATAAACTCGCAATATTGAGAAAAGTCAGAATTATGAGATATAAACTGACAATATTGAGAAAAGTCAGAATTATGAGATATAAACTCGCAATATTGAGAAAAGTCAGAATTATGAGATATAAACTCACAATATTGAGAAAAGTCAGAATTATGAGATATAAACTCGCAATATTGAGAAAAGTCAGAATTATGAGATATAAACTCACAATATTGAGAAAAGTCAGAATTATGAGATATAAACTCGCAATATTGAGAAAAGTCAGAATTATGAGATATAAACTCACAATATTGAGAAAAGTCAGAATTATGAGATATAAACTCGCAATATTGAGAAAAGTCAGAATTATGAGATATAAACTCGCAATATTGAGAAAAGTCAGAATTATGAGATATAAACTGACAATATTGAGAAAAGTCAGAATTATGAGATATAAACTCGCAATATTGAGAAAAGTCAGAATTATGAGATATAAACTCACAATATTGAGAAAAGTCAGAATTATGAGATATAAACTCACAATATTGAGAAAAGTCAGAATTATGAGATATAAACTCACAATATTGAGAAAAGTCAGAATTATGAGATATAAACTCGCAATATTGAGAAAAGTCAGAATTATGAGATATAAACTCGCAATATTGAGAAAAGTCAGAATTATGAGATATAAACTCACAATATTGAGAAAAGTCAGAATTATGAGATATAAACTCACAATATTGAGAAAAGTCAGAATTATGAGATATAAACTCACAATATTGAGAAAAGTCAGAATTATGAGATATAAACTGACAATATTGAGAAAAGTCAGAATTATGAGATATAAACTCACAATATTGAGAAAAGTCAGAATTATGAGATATAAACTCACAATATTGAGAAAAGTCAGAATTATGAGATATAAACTGACAATATTGAGAAAAGTCAGAATTATGAGATATAAACTCACAATATTGAGAAAAGTCAGAATTATGAGATATAAACTCACAATATTGAGAAAAGTCAGAATTATGAGATATAAACTCGCAATATTGAGAAAAGTCAGAATTATGAGATATAAACTCACAATATTGAGAAAAGTCAGAATTATGAGATATAAACTCGCAATATTGAGAAAAGTCAGAATTATGAGATATAAACTCGCAATATTGAGAAAAGTCAGAATTATGAGATATAAACTCACAATATTGAGAAAAGTCAGAATTATGAGATATAAACTCACAATATTGAGAAAAGTCAGAATTATGAGATATAAACTCACAATATTGAGAAAAGTCAGAATTATGAGATATAAACTCACAATATTGAGAAAAGTCAGAATTATGAGATATAAACTCGCACACTAAATTCACAAATGCAAGAAAAAAAGTCAGTATTGCAAGTTTAAATCTCCCAATTCTGACTTTATAACTTTCAATTATGAGTTTAAATCTCGTAATTCTGAGAAAAAGAAGTCAGAATTGTGAAATTGTGAGGGGAAAAAACAAATCATGAGAAAAAGTCACAGTGTCGAGTGAATTATAAAATGACTCACAAAACATGTCGTGGATCATCAGGTCATGACAGGACAGTTTTTTAAAATAAATTCAGTCATTTTGTCTCGTTCAGGACAGAACTAAATAAAAATAATAAAAGTATTAAAATGTTGATGAAACATTTTCAGACGGTCAGAGTCAGAGAATCACCAATCGCTGTTTAAATGACATTAAAACTCAAAGTAATCACTTTGGTAATCTAAAACACTTTTCAGATGGAACTGGAATCTGATTACCACCCATTTAAAAT
>CM074296.1:1599053-1624053 GCA_037194245.1 Opsariichthys bidens
GTCTGTGTCTGTATTATTCTGCAATAGAAAAGAGGTCTGTATTAATACAGCATGCTTACACAACGTTCCAGATGTGTTTAGAAGACGTTAGGAGCACATCCGGATGATGTCGCACATTTAATTACGATACAAAACCAAACTATACATTTTACAGTACTGAATAATCCAGAATCGACGCTCGCAATCATTGTCACGCAGCCTCCGCCGTTCAAAGACGAAATTATCGTTCACGTCGAGGTCAAACGCTTAGAAATCAAGATTCAAACAGTGCTCCAAAACATGGACAATTTGTGCAAGTATGGCAACAAAACAGTTTGGCAATATTAAATACGTTCGCTCGATTCGGTAAGGTGCGGCTGTTAAATATTAAATAGATTTTAATTTCTCTCAAATGGCACAGCTAAGGTTTTGGGAGGATTGCACACAAAAAGGCCCCGGGCGCCGCGTTCAGCTCCTGCATTGAGTAAACTGGCACGTCAGCTACAAAAGCTCAGACCGGGGTGTCGAAAATATCTACGAGCCGGAAACTAAATCTGAATAAGCGCTACACAAACAGGTCGGATCCCTGCATTAAAGCTTCACAGGCTAGACTGAGGGGGAAAAAAAACATTGGTCATCTGACGTCAAACTTAAAGCAGAAGCTTGTTAAAACTCCCCGTCACTGGAAGGACCGATTGTCCTTCGGTTTTCCGGCTGGCAGTCTCGTCGGGGACGGACGGCGGGCTGGCCGTTAGCCGCTCCTGTGGCTGCCGTCTCCGGTGCGCTGGACTCGAGCGAGGACCGCCTCTCGGGACACGCTCTTGGGGTCGCTGGCCAGGCCCAGGAAGCACATGAGGTCGATGAAGCAGGTGGTCAGATTGAGCTTCCAGCCGTACTCGCTGGTGGCGTAGTCGAAGGGAAACGTGTGGTGGTAATTATGGAAGCCTTCACCTGAGAGAGGAAAGCAGGAGATGAGATCATCCCGAATAGAAATGGCAATGAATCATTCATGTGCGATCCGACGGGGTTTCTTGACGTCATGCAGGCTGAGAAATGACATCGTTTTTAAGATGTTTTGAACAGATATGTAGATTTTTCGATGATATTTTTGGCAACGAGGAGAAATTATATTTTTAATAATATATAAAAATTATATCATGCAAACTATAAGTAATTACATATTTTCTAACATATATTTCTTTTATATTTTTTTTTATATATGCATATTTATCCCTTATATTTTTTCTTATTTTTATTAACATATATGCATATATATATATATATATATATATATACATACACACACACTCACATATATATATATATACACACACATATTAATATATATATAATATATATACACACACACATTTTTATATATATATATATATATATATGTGTGTGTGTGTGTATATATATATATATATAAATAAAATAAAATAAAATAATGAAAAGTAAGCATTTCAAATTAAGTTAATTTTTCTCCAATATTATCATTATGGTCAACATTTTATTCTAGGATCGTACGTACGTTTTGTAATTTTTTTTAACACAACAATTTTTTTAATTCAATTCATAAATAAAGGAAACCCCACGATGTATAAATTTACAGCACTATCAGAACTCTCATTGGTCGTTGGCCAGTCATGTGACCCTCAGAGACTGTAAAGCAGAACACCAGACGTACCTATGGCACTGAAGGTGACAAATCTGTTTTCCCTGGGGTTGATGTTGCCGTCATAGGGCCGGTTTCCCCACATGTGCGCGGCGCTGTTGACCAGCCAGGTGGCGTTTAACACAAGCGTGTATCTGAGGACGGTCGGGACGAAATACGCCACCCACAGCGACTCCCCCCAAAAGTACCAGGGCACAGACATCGGGATGAAGAAGCACATCAACAGCACTGACGGCTTGTAGTACCTGAGACAGGGAAGAGAGTTCAATCAAACTTCGTTCATCGAGAGGAGTCTCTCGTTCTGATTGACAGCTGAAGTGACCAATGACAGTGGCCAGTATCGCTTCAGACTTGCCTCCTCTGAAACATCACGACCTTATCGGCCTTCAGGTCGGTGATCTCCAGCTTGCGTCCCTTCTCAATGACGTCGGGATGTTTACGGACCAGCAGCCAGCCGATGTGAGCGAAGAAAAACCCTCGCACGGCGTTGTGAGGGTCGGCGTCCGTCTCCGAGTACTTGTGGTGAACGCGATGATCACGTGACCATTCGTAGATATCATTCTACAGCGGAGAGCGGGAGATGAAGAGTCGTTAATGCACTACTAACGAAAAAAAGAGCGCAGAAATTACAGACTACATCTTTAAAAAAAAAAAAAAGGGAGGGATTAACTATCTTTTACAACTTCTAATAAAGCACCATTATTATTCAGCATCATTATTATTATTATTATTAGTTAAAAGATGGCGATCTCGATTCAAATCTTATTCCTAAATGACTTCGTTGATTAAACATTTGACGAGTACGACCACAGAGAACATTTACGTTGGTGCCGTCATCATGAATAAATATGAAAAATAGTTATTTCTGTTAAAAATATTCAAATTATTTAAAAAAATGTGGAATATACTGGGATAAAAGATTATAGTTCGGATAAACACTGATATCTACAATATAGAGTAATCACCTTTTGAAAGTAAATGGACGCGTCAAATATAAAAAAGTTACGTCGTTACACCAGTAGGTGGCGACAAGTGACTTAAAAACGTGTTTGTAATTAAATCATTCGAGAGACTCGTTCAAAAACTCAGATTCATTCAGTAAGGAGTCAAGCCTTTGAGCGAGTCGTTGAATCGTTCACTCAACCCATTTTTTTTTTTTAACATTTTAAACGGACTGCAGCAAATCAGAACATTATATTTGGTTCAGTTCATGATAATAATAATACATTTTATTTATAAAGCACTTTACATTTTAAAAAAATCTCAAAGTGCTACAAAAGAGGCCAAAAAAAAAAAAAAGATCTTTATTTGAAACCAAGAAGATTCTCAATTCATCCGCTTCAACACACGACTTTAATGAAAAAGCACAAACCCGCCTCACTTCATTTGCTCCAGATGAATATTGTTGGCGTTACGGGGCTTGAATTTCACCATGGGATTGCGCATGATTTTACCCATTCCCGCAGATTTCGATCTCACACCCAAAGTGCGCACGCAACGTCAACGCTTTGCTAAACGGAGTTCTTTTTCACTCCTTATTGCGCTTAAACGCACACAAACTAATGTCAAAATCTTGGCGGATGTTCACGTAAACAGTCAGTTATGTTTGAAGTGAACGTAAACGGTTGAGAAAGAAAACGCATGTGTAACAGTATACTGGATCTGTGCGTCTTGTCTTAAAGTGACAGCAGCCTAATAAACCAGCTGCCAAATTATGAGATCGTATTAAAAATATTTAAATGAAAGTTTTTCTGTGGTATCGATGTCAAAATTGTGGCCAATGAAAATGCGAGGTGGCTAGTAACTTTGGAAAATCGCCATCGCTTTACTATTATTATTGTAACATGTGGTAAACAGTCAGAATAAAGTAAATGCTTCCCAACATCAAGAGTTTAGAGTCGCTTACCTGGAAGGCCATGGAGTTGGCGAAGGCGAGAAAGATCCGCAGCGGTAAAGACGCTTTATATGATCGGTGACTCCACAACCTGTGAGCGCCCGCAGTGATGCCCAGAGCGCTGAACACGAAACACGCGAGAGCTGCAGAAAACAAACAAACGCCATCCGTCAGATACACTTCTGCAAATGACGTTAAAATTTAATGAAGCGACTTGGAGCCACAAAACAAACCTTCAATTTTTAATGCACACACTTCACTCGCAATCACACGTCAGTTCAATGAGTCGTGTAGACTTCACACATCCTGTGTCTCGACTTTTTAAAGTTTGAGCACATATGCTCCACGACGAGACGTGTGATCGGAGGAATCGTTCATTCATGAAAGTAAAAAACTGGTAAAGTGAATCAGTTCGAAAACATGAGGAAAATGTAAGAAGTGGCCGTTTTTTTCACAGTGCATAAAATTAACATATTGACATTCCCTAAATAATAAGTATATATATATATATATATAAATATATTTATGTATAAAATATATCTAATATATGATATAAATTATATATAATGTACACATATATATTAACTTTTATTTTGGATGCGATTAATCGTGATTAACCATTTGACAGCACTGGTTTTTGCAGTGAAAGTACGTGCGGGGTGAGACACGAGTAGCTAAACATTTAATCTGTGACGTCTGTTTCACGATGGATATGTTTAACGACCCACTGTAACATCCAGTGATGCAAACTACTCCATTTATGGAATTCATCCATTTTGATTTGAAAATATGCAATCTAAATTATGCGAATTCTTCTGATGACAAAATTCGCATCACGCGCGCTGTACGTTGACCCTCGCGTACGCCTAAAAAAAGTGACGTATACTTTGGGCCCAATCAGATCGAAGAAGGCGGAGCTTACGATTCACTGGAGAAGATTGTAAATTCCAACGCGACGCTTTTCGTTTTTACAGTGAAATAGTTCATGCGACATAAGTAGCTAAACGTTTCATATTCGACGACTGTTTTACGATGAATATGTTTAACGACATCCAGTGATGCAAACTACTCAATTTATGGAATTCCTCCATTTTTAATTGAAAATTTGCAATCCAGTGGTGTGCATCCAGTATGCGCGTACTCTTGAACGAAATTTGTGGTGCGTAAAAAGTGACGTACACTTTGGGCTCAACTGTGCATGTCAATGTCAAAATGATGCCCAATCAGATCGAAGAAGGCGTGGCTTACGATTCACTGGAGAAGAACAGTTTTTACAGTGAAATAGTGCATGCGACATAAGTAGCAAAACATTTCATATTCGACGACTGTTTTACGATGAATATGTTTAACGACATCCAGTGATACAAACTACTCAATTTATGGAATTCCTCCATTTTTAATTGAAAATTTGCAATCCAGTGGTGTGCATCCAGTACGCACGAAATTCGCGGCACGCGCACTGTACGCGTAAAAAGTGACGTACACTTTGGGCTCAACTGCGCACGTCAATGTCAAAATGATGCCCAATCAGATCGAAGAAGGCGTGGCTTACGATTCACTGGAGAAGAACAGTTTTTACAGTGAAATAGTGCATGCGACATAAGTAGCTAAACATTTCACCTTCGACGATGAATATGTTTGACGTCATCCAGTGATGCAAACTACTCAATTTATGAAATTCCTCCATTTTTAATTGAAAATTTGCAATCCAGTGGTGTGCATCCAGTACGCGCGTACTCTTCGGATGACGAAATTTGTGGTGTGCGTAAAAAGTGACGTACACTTTGGGCTCAACTGCGCACGTCAATGTCAAAATGATGCCCAATCAGATCGAAGAAGGCGTGGCTTACGATTCACTGGAGAAGAACAGTTTTTACAGTGAAATAGTGCATGCGACATAAGTAGCAAAACATTTCACCTTCGACGATGAATATGTGTAACGACATCCAAACCACTCAACTTATGGAATTCCTCCACTTTGACTGGAAAAATGATGTCATTCAAACATGCTCGAGCGAATGTGTGCACAACGGACTACTATACTTAGACATAGAACTTTTTTTTTTTTTTTTTTTTTTTTTTTTTAAATCCTAAAATTGTTGAAATAACGTCAACAAAAACTTGCGAATACAGTGCACAAGTCACGCATCAGCCCCAGTTTGGAAAACATCTCGTGTCCCACATTATTAAGGAATGCATGGAATGACGTATGAGTGAATGAAGACTTCGATTCGGATACTTACTCCAGATTAACGTGAGAACAGATGCGGACGGGACCAGCAACAGTCCATACAGAGCTCCGGTGTGCAATAAAGTCATCAGAATGACATTTCTCCACACCACGACGATGGGAGGTTTGGGCCCTTCTTTTTCTCTGTATGTGTGATCAAACACGTCCTCCACGGTCTCCGCGCGCCGGATGGGAGCTTTGATATCCATGTCAGGCATGATGATCTCTGCCAGCGCACACAAACACACACTTCCGTTAACACTCAATACAACTGCGACGCAGCAGAACCAGAACCAGCACGACAGCATAAACTGGGTCACATCCGCGTGACGCGACAGAAAGAAAAAAAAAAGCATTTGATCAAGGAAGAGGGAAAACACTCACCGACTCACGTGGATGCGCGAAATTTAAAGATTCGTACAAGCAAGGAATATCCAAACGCGCACGAGCTGAGATGCGTAACAGCTGCCGTTGATGGTGATGCGTAGCACCGTCTCGAGCGGAGAAATAGCGCGCTGTGATTGGTCAGAGAGTTTGATGCCACCTTCCAGGGAGTGCACGGATTGGCTGATGCTTATCTGATGTTCGCGTTCTCTTTATTCTCTTCGCGCCAGCATCCCCGTACAGTCGAACTTCGGCGGAGTCGGTTCGCTTTTATACTGTAAATCCGCTCACCCCACCGGCGAGGAGTTTCTCCTCTCCAGCCAATCACCGCGAGCCCGTGCTGTCACCGCCACGGGCGTTATTTCATCATGACACAAACGTCATTATTTTTTGAATAAGAGCTGCTCTTCGATTATCGCTTTATATTGAAGCTAAAAGATGCAAAAGGCTGATTAGGCTGATAACTGGACCGAAAGTACAGAACTGTTTCTGAACTACAGTTACCTGGGTGTTTTCCCGGGTGTTTTCCAAAAATGAGTTGTTTTTTTTAGCTCCGTTTTCTTGATTTCGAATACATGAATCAAATAAATGAATCGGTTCATTGAATTGCTTGGATTTTACCTGTAAAACTAAATCAACTGCATCAAATACAGAAGACGAACATCCATTCAGCGTGTTTTCATACTGGTTTTAGGGGGTTTTTTAATCAAAAACGATTTTTTATTTATTTTTTTATCGATTTGTTCGGACCGTTCATATAACGGAATTGATTCATTTGAATTTAGGTATTTATTTTTGCCTATTTATTTAAATTAAATAGTTTATAAATATTTTTCAAGGGAAAATCTTGGATTTTACCGGTAAAAACTAAATCAACTGCATCAAATACAGAAGACGAACATCCATTCAGCGTGTTTTCATACTGGTTTTAGGTTTTTTTTTAATCAGAAACGATTTTTTTATTTATTTTTTTATCGATTTGTTCGGACCGTTCATATAACAGAATTGATTCATTTGAATTTAGGTATTTATTTTTGCCTATTTATTTAAATTAAATAGTTTATAAATATTTTTCAAGGGAAAATCTTGGATTTTACCGGTAAAAACTAAATCAACTGCATCAAATACAGAAGACGAACATCCATTCAGCGTGTTTTCATACTGGTTTTAGGGTTTTTTTTAATCAAAAACTATTTTTTTAATCGATTTGTTCGGACTGTTCATATAACGGAATTGATTCTTTTGAATTTAGGTATTTATTTTTGCCTATTTATTTAAATGAAATACTTTATAAATATTTTTCAAGGGAAAATCCTGGATTTTACTTCGACAACTGAATCAAATATAAAACGACAAGTCAAAAACGACTGTTCGTATAAAGCAATTGATTCATTCCTTTCTAAGATATTTATTTTTGACTAATTAAATACTTTGTAAATAAAACATTTTTTGATTCAGTTATTAAAAAAAACAAAAACATTTTTATTAGTTTGTAAAGGACATAAAATATAATGTATTTATATCATATAATCATTTATTAAATTTAAATTATATTATCTGGTCGTTCTTTTCCATTTATAATTGGCTTGTATTATTAAAAAAAAAAAAAACTCATTATGTAAATCTTATCAAGATCAAAGTAGATTAACTGGTATATAAAAGTATTTTATGAACAGTAAGTCAGTCCAGCGGGAACCTGATGTTCTCACAGGTTTGTGAGGGATTCCTCAGCTGTCTGAAGACTGAAACATCTCATATATTATTTTTAAATTGTTATTATTTCTGTGCTTAGAGATACATTTCTTTTTAAACATATAATTAGTCATTTTCAGTTGCCAAAACTTTCCACAGACGCCCTTCATGTGATGGGCAGTTCGCCAACTGACCCCATGACAAACTGATATGAAGGAGACACTGGTAATTCCACAAGATCCGATCCGGATAATGATATTGACACGGCATAATGTTGAGTGAGATCATTAAAACCTTTGCTCTTATTTCACCACTACACAAAACACGCTCATCCACATTACAAAAGGACTTTTTCCGAAGGATAATGAGACACATTTTTGTTTTAACAAAGCCAAACACTCTTAGATAAAAGGTCCGATGGGATTCCAGAACTCTTGACTCAGTTTAACAGAGCGCTTCATGCCAAAAAGCTTCTATGAGGAGAAATATCTTAAATGATCGCATGATAGTCATGTCTAACGAGTTATCGAATTTGTTTTCTAGTGATAAAGTATGTTTACAAGCTGTTTAATTCATTAAGATTAAAAATGAATTGGTTCATTAAAACTAAATGACCCAATTTGCAAAGTATCAGTTGTTTTAAAGATAAAATACAGTATGTTAACTGATACCTCGGATGTTATCTGTAACGTTTATTGTCTTTTAGAGCAGGATAAAGCGATATATAGAAATCGATAAGATGGGTGAGTCTCACGGATCTATATAAGTTATATAATTCATTTGAGTATGCATTAAATATTACAATACATCCCTATTACTATATTGCACTGTATCTAAGGTTTCGGACCGTATAAATGCTTAAAAAAATCTTTAAATTGCCTTACAACGTCAAACTAATGAAAGAAAATCAACAATTCAGAATATTTACATGCAAAATAACTCTGAAAAACTAGAATAATAGGGTTGGAAACGTCTACTCCTGATTTAATCCACATTTTGCTTTAATTACAGCCATTAATTTTTTGGATATGTGCGTACTAGCTTTGCACACCTAGATTTGCCTATTCTTCCTTGCATAATTGCTCAATTTCGGTCAAATTCAATGGATTGAATTCTCCTCAAGTCCATCCACATATTTTCTATTGGATTTAAATCAAATTTGCCCATATTTGGGTGTGAACAAAAACACGCCGTGTCCCTTTAAATGCAAATGAGCTGCCGCTCCAGAAGGGGGCGGAGCTTTAACCGCTCCGCAACAACAAAGCTGGAGAATCTCACGCAGACAAAATGAGGAAAGTGTTCAAACTGATGGAAGAATTTCCAACTTTTGGACGTTTCTGAACGGTTAGTGGATAAATTGATGTCGTTGCTGTGGAGTCGATCGACTCGTCACTAGCATCACGTTCGTCTTTTTTCCTCGAATCGACCCTCGTTTGTGAAGCGGCCCGGCGTAAAATGACGACATCCGACTACAACAACTCTAAAGCAGCCCGACATGGCCCCGCCCCCTTTGTTGAGTGTTCTCGGGGGCGGGGTTTATGTAAATTTTAAGGTTTGTGATGTCACCAACCCAGGAAGAAGCTCATGTAGTCTCCACCAGCCGTTAAAAAGTCATTTCTGTAAAAGAAAATATCATTTTCATAACATTAAAATTGAACCCTGTAGTCACGTGGATCGCTTTAATGATGTCTTCAGTACCTTTCTGGGCCTTAAAATGTGCAGCTGCCTATGTGTGGTTCAGATGCCTCTCGGATTTCATCAAAAATATCTTCATTTGTGTCCTGAAGATGAACGAAGGTCTTACGGGTGTCGAGCAACATGAGGGTGAGTGATTAATGACAGAAATGTCCTTTTTGGGTGAACTAACGCTTTAAGCCATTGCGTTGTTCTTCTATGTTGTGTTGGTGTGTTTTGGCTGGTGTTCAACAAAAGAACTATATCTGATGATGATTTTCTATATTGTTGAGCTAATAATTAATTTAACCAATGTTTAAGTCGTTATCTTTACTGCTTCAAAATCTGAGCTGTTAGCGAAAACACCGTTGAATCATTTACAGTTGGGGTGAATTAAGAGTCATTGGTACATAAGGTCAAATAGATCAGTAAAACTATAATAGAGTTTGTTTTCTCACCTCACAGTGTGTGAAAATACAAATGTTTTGCTGAGCTCTAGCTGTGAGACCACATCATCGAAATCATTGGTGTGACACCAAACATGTGGGCGGGGCAAGCATCAAACAGGAAGCTGACTCTGAACTACATTTGCATAATAAGGTTGTAAAATGGTCATAATCAGGGCTGGGTGGGTCACTTTTAAAATGTGTTTCACTACAGATTACAAAATACATGCTTTAAAAAGTCATTTGTAACGTATTTCGTTACATTACTCAAGTTTAGTCACTTCATCTAAATACTTTAGAATACTTTGGAATACTAATAAGTGTGAAACAAACACAAAAAAGGTCATTGCAAGTTTTTATCTCACAATTCTGACTTTTTCCCTCAGAATTGCGTGATTTAAAGTTGCAATTGTGAGTTATAAAGTCAGAATTATGAGATATAAACTGAAAATATTGAGAAAAGACAGAATTATGAGATATAAACTCTCAGACTAAATTCACAATTCCAAGAAAAAAAGTCAGTATTGCAAGTTTATATCTCCCAATTCTGACTTTACAACTTGCAATTGTGAGTTTAAATCTCGCAATTCTGAGAAAAAGAAGTCAGAATTGTGAAACACAAACTCACAATTGTGAGGGAAAAACAAATAGTGAGAAAAAGTCGCAGTGACGAGTGAATTATAAAATGACTCTCAAAACATGAAAACATGAAACTGAACTCGTCTTTTTCAGACGGTCAGAGTCAGAGAATCACCAATCGCTGTTTAAATGACATTAAAACTCAAAGTAATCACTTTGGTAATCTAAAACACTTTTCAGATGGAACTGGAATCTGATTACCACCCATTTCAAATCAAACACAGTCACTCAAATTGTGTATTTTAAATACGTCACTAAGTTACTTGTATTTTGTTACTCCCCAACCCTGGTCATAACTACTATTTCACACAAACCTTTGATGGAAACATGGATATGTTGGTTTGGGTGGATGGGACAGCATGATTTTGGGTGATTGGGATAGTGCTTGAAGGCTTTGCTAATTAAGAAAATGATTAATCTTGCAATAGAGAGCCGTTATGTGTGCATAGTGTGCTCTAAATTGGTGTTTCCTGACCTTTTCATTTTTGCAATCAACCACAAAAATATTCGTGAACTAGCTGGATTATGCTAAAAATAAAACAACCTAACTCTGAAAATAGAAATATTGTCATAAAAAATGTTTTACATGTGTTTGTCAAACAGTTTATTTCATTCAGATGTTACCAAAAAAAGGGTTTGGGGTCAGTTTACATAATGAATTTTGGACCATTTGGGTTTTTTTTTTAACTTGGTTACACTTATCAATGACTTTTGGACTTCAAGCTCTCTTTTACCTCAATTACATGTGAATTGTGGATGAACATTGAGAAATTTGGCACGTGAAAAAAAAACGACTTATGAAATTATATCAAACCGTGAACTAACTTGTGTAATAAATATATTTTGCCAAAATCAGTGATAAGAGAGTGTCTCAATCAACCAAAGGTCGTGTCCCAATCGTCCAAATGTTACCAAATAAAGAGGGTTTTGGCTCAGTTTACATAAAAGGCGTCCTTTCATTACAGAGTGAACTTGTTTTCTATTCAAATTCATCTTCAGTATTACAGAAAACTATCATTGTTTTTAATTTATGAAAAGAAACTTTACACAAAGTGGAAATTGTCCCCTTAATTCATCCCTACTTTACATACCAACTGTATAATGCAATACAATTATGGTGAATTAAGTAGTATGTGCATCCCTTACGAAGCATGAATCTGTATTCATGTTTCAAAATAATCACTGTGATATTTTATAATATAAACGTTTAGTCCGTCAGCTGATCTGATTCACTACCATAATGAAGATTAGCGTAACTTTTAATAAGCAGTGACTTTAAACAAATAACCATTTGCATCACAAGGAGACTTCATAAACAAAAACGCTGGTCTTTTGGGGTTCTGAAGAGGAATTTACCAATGGTAAATGGACTGCATTTTGGTTGTGGCCTAATGGTGAGGGAGTCGGGCTTGTAATCTGAAGGTTGCTGGTTCGATTCCCACGCCGGCAGGAATTGAAAGTGGGGATTGTGATTGAACAGCACTCTCTCCACCTTCGATACCATGACTAAAGTGCCCTTGAGCAAGACACCTGACCCCTAATTGCCTCACTTGTAAGTCGCTTTGGATAAAAGCATCTGCTAAATGATGATGATGATGATGATGATGATGATGCATTTATATAGCGCTTTCACAGACCTATGGCCACCAAAGCTCTTTACAATTTGCCTCACATTCACCCATTCACACACCGACATCAGCCATACAAGGCGCCATCCAGCTCGTCGAGAGCAGCTGGGGTTAGGTGTCTTGCTCATGGACTCCACGACACTTGGTCAGGTGGAACCGGGGATTGAACCACCGACCTTCCGGTTAGTCGACAACCTACATGAACCACTGCCGCCAATGACACGTGTGGCTTGAGGAAGCTGTCGTCGCTCATTCTGGCTCCGGACTCACTCCTCTAAGCTATGCAGGAACATGTCTTCATTAGCTGTCAGAGTATACTCTGTGGCCAGTCAAGCTAGATCCGCTCTCCATAAGTGTTCCAAGCCAAACTCCGCCCCGCTATGGATGAGTCCGGCCCAGACCCTACCGCTTTCAAGGAGCTGCACGGTGTGATGGTCCATTTGGTGGTTCTTGAGTGCCATCTAAGGTAAAACTTGACGGAGATCAAGGACGCGGACGAAACAGCTTGACTTTTCCCATGACTCCGTGGTGGGCAGCTTCACGCAACTCTTCACTCATTCTCCGGCAGCACAAATGTCCTCTTCCTCGCTCCAGTGTCCCTCGTGGTGCTCCAGCCACCCGAAGCCGGGCGTGGGAGGCCATTCCATGCGCGTCAGAATTAGGGGAATCGAGAAATGATTCTGGATCGATTTTCAGAATCAATCTCTCGTATTATCACAGCGCACCCCAATGGTCAGAAAGTCAGTGGGTAGGAATATCTTGTTTGTGATGTTCCTAAAAGGGGCCAGAAGGATCAATCCGCCTCGTCCACTTACGGTTCTGACCTGGGACTTGTCCACAGTCTTCAGGCCCCTTCAAGGCCCTCCATTCAAGCCACTATAGTTGGCCGAGCTTTGGCTCCTTTCGCTTTAGACTGGCTTTAGCACCGGTTAAGCGAGTATGAGGGGTAGTCGTGGCCTAGTGGTGAGGGAGTTGGGCTTGTAATCTGAAGGTTGCTGGTTCGATTCCCATGCCGGCAGGAATTGAAAGTGGGGATTGTGAATAAACAGCACTCTCTCCACCTTCGATACCATGACTAAAGTGCCCTTGAGCAAGACACCTGACCCCTAATTGCTCCCCTTGTAAGTCGCTTTGGATAAAAGCGTCTGCTAAATGATGAAAAATGAAAAAATGATCCGCAGGTACTCTCGGTGAGCGCATCCTGCCTTGAGTTTGGCCCAAACAAACGCAAGGTTGTCCTAAAGTACCTAAAGTGTTCTCCACTCTGTTCAGAGCTCTACCCGCTTAAGTGGAGTCCTTATTCCTACCCTTCCCAGTCCGGGCACTCAGAGTATGTGTTGAGCGCTCTAGCGTTTGGGGCCTGTGTTAGGGGTTCTGTGTTAGGGGCCGTTCACATATCGCGCCTAAAAACGCGCGGCCGAAACCGGCTATGCAACCATGAACCACACTCTCCACTACTACGCAGAAGTTTAAATGGATTCCCATCACCGTAGCTCTTGTACAGGATTGATTTATGGAGAAGAAAAACTCCCGCAGTGTTTGGGTGCACCCTATCCTTCAGAAACGTAAAAAATATGGAGAATTTCACAAACTTGTCCGAGAACTCTTGTCACATGACCCGCGGTGCGCTTGCGGCATTCTGAAAAGTTGAGATGTTTTCATCTCGCCGTGGCACAGGCACGCATGGAAAAAACGACCGCGCCGGACCGCATGCGCGTTGCGGCCGTGTCGCGACCACGTCGCTTCCATTTTGCGCGCGGTTACCGCGCGGCTACATAGGATATAATGAATATGCGCGCGCAAAAGACGCGATATGTGAACGAACCCTTACATTTACATTTAATCATTTAGCAGACGCTTTTATCCAAAGTGACTTACAAGTGAGGAATACAAACAAGCGATTTTTCATGAAGAAGCAAATAGACACAATACAAGTTTTATACATTGCTCCGAGTAACATAAGCTAGAGTAGGAAGGGAAAAAGGAAAGGATAGGAATTTTTTTAAGAAGGGGTTAAGTGTTCACGGAAGAGATGAGTTTTCATCTGTCTCTTGAATAATGCCAGGGATTCTGCGTTCCTGATGAAGGTAGGGAGATCATTCCACCGGCAGGGAGCAGTGAACGAGAAGGTACTGGAAAGTGATTTTGCACCTCTCTGTGACGGTACGAAAAGCCTTCGCTACGTTAGTGATTGCAGGCTTTGGGTGGGGACGTAGCGTTGGAGCAGCGTGTGGAGGTAGGAGGGTGCGGAGCCTGTGGTGGATCTGTAAGCAAGCGTCAACGCCTTGAACTAGCTGTGCAGAGAGACGAAGAGAGCAATTTCTAGCAATCAGAGCAGTTTTTTTTTGTGTGCTTCAGAGGCTGGACAAAGGAGCTGCCAGTTACGGAGCAAAGGCTATGCGGTGCGGTAGCGCTGACTAACAAACACTTCCTTGGGCTTACAATGCCCTATTGGAGTAAGAGCCCACTCCACCAGGAGAATGGCTTCCTCCTGGACATGGTCCAGCGGAGTGTCCATCATTGACATCTTCCGGCTGGTCCTCGCCGTCTACCTTCAATATCTTGGACGTCCCTGCCCATCAGGCACAGATCCTGTCCTTAAGCCAGTCTGGGACCTCTGTGGGGTCTAGTCTGCTTGGGGTTCCCAAGGGCCATCCCACGGACCACAAGGGCTTCGGCTTCTTGTCCCGAGCATAACTATCTTGGGGCGAGTTCTTGGTATTTTCACTCTAGTGTTGGCCCATGACTAGCCTGTTACGAGCCCTTGACTTTGAAGAACTGGGCTTGCAGGACAGCCTTCCATTCTGGGTTTGTAGCACGGCGCTATTGGATTGCGCTCCAACTGTATCAGAATTGAATAGCTCTGTTACGTAACCTTGGTTACCTGAGGTAACGGGAATGAGTATTGCGTCAGTTTCTGACGCTTTGGAGTAACCGAGACGTTATTGTTATAGTTATGTTCATGGATATCGTTCTCGGTGTGAACACGCTTCAAGATAATGATAAATATATATAGTCGTAAGAATTGCACTTCCTGTGCTATTTGCTTGTTTGTTTTCCTCACTTGTAAGTCGCTTTTGGATAAAAGCGTCTGCTAAATGACTAAATGTAAATGTACAGAATCCACACCATAACTATAACAGCGCAGCGATAAAACGATAAAAGCATTGACAGCCAATCAGAATCCACCCTGCTTTAAAGAGCGGGAGTATTTTAAAGAGGCAGACGACAAAACTCCATATAATAAACAGCACGTTATCGTTCGTTGGTGTGAACGGGTTTTATGTATTATGTAGTAATTTAAACCTTAAATTAAGCCAAATGTCCCAGATAAATAAGTGCGATAGGATTTCGTATTCGGAATTTGTTATATTATATTATTGAACTCCTGTATATTTCTATGGCATCGCGTTCAAAGCGTAATTAGCTGGTGGTAAAGTAGATTTACTGATTGTGGTTAACAAACGTCATGAGCATTGCAATGTTTGAAGCGAATGTCATTACAAAAGTCAAAAGGTTTATTCATAAATCCGTTAGATCTCGTCAACCGGAAGACGGAACACAGCGAGGGGCGTGGCTACACAAGAGCTATAGAAAGTTTTTTGGCATAAAAGTTTCTAATTCAAGACTTGTCAATATTTTATTGCTGTTATATACCAATAGTGGATTAACGATCTCTAATTATAAATTCATTGACTGAAATGAATGTCAAACCGGCTCACAGTGCGTCTTACAATGTAAACACAGTTTGTTCATCTACACAAGACATTTCACCAGCATTTAAATGCAATATATACGATGCCATTTTAGAAGTCTCTTTGCATCCAGTTTAAATGGAAATACTCATTTTGTGGCTCTTTAGGTTGAATTATAGCGCCATCTACCGCGCGTTTCTTAAAAGACAAAGATACCAATGAATGTGATTTTACATGTCTGCGATCACGTTGTTATTGTTAGATTGGCAAAAGCATCGAATGAATAATAATATAATTTTAATTATCAGAAATGGCAGCGTTATTCAGAGAAGTGTTGCGTTTTGAACACGTCATCACTCCTCGCCCGGTGAGACTGTTATTCACAGAAATAGAAAAAAGATGCTGGAAAGGCTGTTGCTCTTGAGAGATAAGATGGGCGGGGTTTAACAGTACAGGCGCCTCCTCTAATTGGCCAGCGATGAAATTAACCCACACAAAAAAAAAATATATAGACAATAATATGTGGAAAAGTAATAAGTCTAAATAATAATAACAATTATAAGAATAGTGATTTTTAATAATTCGGAATATTTTAATAATGTTTCTGCAATGTTTGCGATGTTCTAAATTAAAAAAAACGATCCAGGTCACGTGGTACCTGTTACTTTTCTCCGTGCAGATCGGGATGACCCAATCGCAGCACTGTGTGATTAGACTTTTCTAAAATTATTATTATTATTTTTTAAAGAGACTCATTGAACGGATTTCAATTTGTCTCTCAGCTAAGAGTCGTTCGAATTAATACGTTAAAAAAAAAAAAAAGTCACACACACAAAACATTGATTTGAATGCGTTTCGTGCTTTTTGGGCCAGCGTGCGCCCCCTAGAGGAAGAACCGCAACTTGGCGTATCGTAGGAAACGGTTATTATTATTATTAGCCGACAACGTTTGCAGCTCGATGCCGCTGTCTCCGTGTGTTTATCGAATCAGCTGGTGTTTGTAAGCAGGTCAGTGATGGAGGTAAACAAGGATGAAGCGGAGCGCTGCATCGAGATCGCGCTCGGAGCGCTGGAGAGCGCGCAGCCGGAGCGAGCGCGCAGGTTCCTGGAGAAAGCGCAGCGGTTGTACGCGACGCCCAGAGCGCAGGGTGAGCGACCGAACCCGGGCTAATCCAGGCCCTGAACGCCCTCGCTTACTCTCATAAAGCACATTCGTGGATGTGATTGTGTGTTCGTGTTCTATTACGTGTGTGTGTGTGTGTGTGTGTGCGCGCGCGCGCGCGCTCTACTGTAATATAGAGATGATGATGATGATGATGATGATGATGATGCAACTCTTGCACACAGGTCAGATTCAGATGTTAATCTGTCTGTCTCAAACCCTATTGAGCTGGCTTATTAGACAGAGCTCTACTGTGCTCCCTTCAGCCTGAAATCACAACAAAATCCACAAATGCTCATTTATATATTAAGAAATAATCATATAAACATTTTAAGATGAATAATTGTACATAAACAGCTAGTTCAAGACTGAAGTTCTGAATTATGCCATTTTCATAAAAAAAACATCTCATTACGGTGATACACTGAAATACAATGTTTGTTTATTTTTTTGTTGAATTTATAATTGTTCTAAAACCATATTTTTATAATTTTTGTTAAGCAGGGAGGTGTGTGTACATGTTTATTTTATTAATGTTTTTTCTTAATATTTCATTTACTTGAAACTATGATAATTTCATAATTTTCTTATTGTAAAATATATATATATATAAGAGAATTTTGAAATGATCTCATATATATATATTGTATTTATTTTGTATATTTTTTAATGTTTTTTCTTAATATTTAATTTACTTGAAACTATGATAATTTCATAATTTTCTTATTATAAAATATATATACATATATATGTATGAAAATTTTGAAATTATCTCATATGTATATATATATATATATATATGTGTGTGTTGTACTTATTTTATAAAAATGTATTATGTTATAATATATTCGATCTTCTTAATTTTTAACTTAATATTTTATTTTCTTAAGTTTCTTATTTTCTTTAAGCAGAAATCAGAAATATATTTATAAAATTATCAGAAATATGTTTTAATATATTATATGTATTTTATTGTATATATATAAAATGTATTTTGGTTTTCTTAATTTTTTTTCTTAATATTTTATATTCTTAATTTTCTTGTTTTATTTAATCAGAAATCAGAAATTTATTATATATATATATAATGTATTTTATAAATATATTATTAATCATAAACTAAAATTCTATATATAAGGAAATTATAAAAATGATCATATATGTACATTTATATTATATTTAATGTTTTATATATATTAGTTTAAATTACACACAGATTATTCATTTCATTTATTTTATTCAGTTTAATTTTGCTATATTATTAATGAATTTATTTTGATGTGTTTTCAGTTGTTCTTCAGTCTGTCGGGTCAGTTGTTCATGAGTGTGTGTTTCCTGCAGAGCTGCTGGAGTGTCTGGAGCGCGGCGGCGAGGGCTGGTCTCAGAGCAGCGGCGCAGGAGCTCGTCAGCGCAGGTCCGGGGTCAGCAGTAACGGCGCCGCGCCGCCGGACGCCAGTAAACCCTACACACCTGAGCAGGCCGAGGCCGTCCGACGGTGAGTGAACCTCCGCTTCCGTGTGACCGGACGACCAGTGTTTTGTTGTTTTTGCCTTCTGTTCCCTGTTAAATCCACTCATAATGCTGGTCAAGCTTCCTTCAACCAAAAACACTGTAAATATAAAGACCTGCACAGACATTATTCCATAAGATACACATCCAAATGTGCTTTATATACCCTTTTTGGTATTTATTTATTTATACTATTTTGAATCACCTGTATTTTTTAAGATTTCACATTTTCGTTTAGGATTTGGTCATTTTGTTAGTAATTTTAGTAAATTTTTTCAGTTTTCTTGTAATAACTTTAGCACATTAACTTATATTGTTAAAATTTTAGTTATTTATAAACTCAGTCTTTATTCATATTTTTAATCACCATTTATTGTTATATTTTCAGTCATTTTAGTAAGTTTTAGCAGTTTTCTAATGAGTTTATGTATTTTTTATTATATTATATATTTATGTATTATATTTCTGTTTTATTAATTTTAGTACTTCAGCTTATGTATTTATTTGAGTTGCTAAAGCAGTATTTTTAAGTTACAGTATTTATTAATGTTTTGGATTATCTGTATTTTTTAAGATGTCAAATTTTAGTTTAGGAAATTTTAGCAAATTTTTTTATTTTATTACTTTTTTTCCTAATTAGCTTTATTTTTTTTCAGTTTTAATTGTAAAAGTTTTAGTAACTCAACTTAAATGATTAATAAGATCCAAATCAGTGTTATTTTAATATTATCTCATTGTATTTATTCATATTTTGAATGGCTATTTATTATTATATTTTCAGTCATTTTTACTTTTATGTATTTTTATACTATTACATTTTTATTTGAGTATAATAGTTTTTTATATTATATTTATATATTATATTTGTATTTATATATTGACCTTTCTGTTTTATGAATTTTAGTACTTCAGCTTACGCATTTATTTGAGTTGCTAAAGCAGTATTTTTAAGTTACGGTATTTATTAATGTTTTGGATTATCTGTATTTTTTAAGATTTCAAATTTTAGTTTAGGAAATTTTAGCAAATTTTATGATTTTTATTTAAATTAATTTTGTTTAATTTGGTCATGTTTATTACTTTTTTCTAATAAGCTTTATTATTTTTTTCAGTTTTAATTGTAATAATTTTAGTACCTCAACTTAAATGATTAATAAGATCCAAATCAGTGTAATTTTAATATTATCTCATTGTATTTATTCATATTTTGAATGGCTATTTATTATTATATTTTCAGTCATTTTTTCATTTTTATTTGAGTATAATAGTTTTTATAGTATATTTATATATTATATTTTATAGTAATTTTAGTACATTTAATTGGGTTGCCAAGGCAGGATTTTAAAGTGAAGTGTTTCATATTTCACCTTCGTTTGTTCTGTGATGGTGTCGTGGACAGAGACAGGCTCTCAGTTTGTGTTGTTTTGCAGAATAAAGCAGTGCAAGAACTACTACGAGACTCTCGGCGTACAGAAAGAAGCTTCTGAGGACGAGCTGAAGAAAGCCTACAGAAAACTGGCGTTAAAGTTTCACCCTGATAAGAATCACGCGCCGGGAGCCACGGAGGCTTTCAAAGGTACGGCCGACGTCCTTTTGGCTCTTCTAGAACAGCTTTGATCATTTTCCTCATTGTTGCAGCTCCTCTCTTCCCAGTCTGTCAGTAACGCTCTGTTCACTTCCCGTCTCTATGAAGCCCCTCCTTCAGAAAAGCACACTGTGCTCTGATTGGTCGGCTGGAGGGGTGTGTTGTGATTGGTGTTTGTGAAATGTCCCGCCCCTTGCCATAACTCCCCCAGGCCCCGCCCATTTATTCAGAATTATTTAAACGAGGGATTTCGTGACTTTATGTGTTGTGTGACGGTCGTGTGCTGCAGCCATAGGGAACGCATATGCGGTTCTGTCTAATGTGGAGAAGAGGCGGCAGTACGATCAGTTCGGAGAGGAGCGGAGCAGCAGCGGCAGATCCAGCCAGACCAACACACAGTTTGAGGCCGATATCTCTCCTGAAGATCTCTTCAACATGTTCTTCGGAGGAGGCTTCCCTTCTAGTGAGTGTGTGTGAGAGTGTGTGTGTGAGAGTGTGTGTGTGAGAGTGTGTGTGTGAGAGTGTGTGAGAGAGAGAGAGTGTGTGAGTGTGTGTGTGTCTGTGTGTGAGAGAGAGAGAGAGTGTGTGTGTGTGTGTCTGTGTGTGTGAGAGAGAGAGAGTGTGTGTGTGTGTGAGTGTGTGAGAGAGAGAGAGTGTGTGTGTGTGTGTCTGTGTGTGTGAGAGAGAGAGAGTGTGTGTGTGAGTTTGTGTGAGTGTGAGTGTGTGTGTGTGAGAGTGTGTGTGAGAGAGTGTGTGAGAGAGTGTGTGTGAGAGAGTGTGAGTGTGTGTGTGTGTGTGAGAGAGAGAGAGAGTGTTTGTGTGAGTGTGTGTGTGTGTCTGTGTGTGTGTGTGAGAGAGAGAGAGAGTGTGTGTGTGTGAGAGAGAGAGAGAGAGAGAGTGTGTGTGTGTGAGAGAGAGAGAGTGTGTGTGTGTGTCTGTGTGTGAGAGAGAGAGAGTGTGTGTGTGTGTGTGTGTGTGTCTGTGTGTGTGTGAGAGAGAGAGAGAGAGAGAGTGTGTGTGTGCGTGTGTGTGTGTGTGTCTGTGTGTGTGTGAGAGAGAGAGAGAGTGTGTGTGTGTGTGTCTGTGTATGAGAGAGAGAGAGTGTGTGTGTGTGTCTGTGTGTGTGAGAGAGAGAGAGAGAGAGAGTGTGTGTGTGTGTGTGTGTGTGTGTCTGTGTGTGCACCCATCTGACTGTTGAATTGAGAAAATCTATATTTTGCTACTTGAAATAAAATAAACATTAACTTAAATATAGTACACACATGTTTTAAAAACGTATTTTATTTCATATAGTTAAACATTGCAAATCCAATTTATTTAAAAAAATGTTTTATTCAAATAAATTTTAAGCTAAAATATATTCCACATATTTACCTTTTGATTTTGGGATGAAAATTGACACACACCCACATATGGTGTTTTCATGGTTTATGGGGACATTCCATAGGCGCAATGGTTTTTATACTGTACAAACTGTATATTCTGTCCCCCTACACTACCCCCACCCCTAAAAAGATCATTCTGTATGATTTATAAGCTTGTTTCCTCATGGGGACCAACAAAATGTCCCCACAAGATCAACATTTACTAGTATTACTATACCTGTGGTATAGACATACATTTGGTCCCCGTAATGTAGGGAATACACACACACACACACACACTATGTTCCTGAGGTTCTAAATGAAGACGTGTTTCTTTCAGGTAATGTTCACATGTACAGTAACGGACGGATGCGCTTCAATCAGAATCATGGTGAGAGAGGAGAACACAGAGGGGTGAGAAACGTTTATTGTATTAAATAATTATATTAATAAAATTATATTTTTTATTTACAATTCACTTTAAAAAAGTACCAGTAGCTTTGATTATATATTTATAATATTCTATATAATTCTGTATATCATATTTTATAGAAAGTGCCAGTGAGACTGTATGAAGTTTGTTTTGTGAAGGGAACAGCAGAGGGCAGTGATGAGACGTGTTCGAGGAGATCTCACTGACTGATTCGAGTGTGTGTGTGTGTGTGTGTGTGTGTGTGTTTAGGGAGGTCTTGCTCTCCTCATGCAGTTGATGCCCATCCTCATCCTCGTCATCGTGTCCGCTCTCAGTCAGATGATGGTGACGAACCCTCCCTACAGCCTCAGCTTCAGGCCGTGAGTCTCTCCGTATCTCTGCTGTCACTCTCTCTTTATCAGCTTTCACTCTGCAGTCACTCTTTTGTGTAACTCTTCCAATACTCACATTTGCACATCCTGATTTCTTAAACACTCGTGTTATCAGAATCAATAGAGATGCATGAAGTTCTACAGAAGGCACGTGAAGGATCTAAACGTCATTCTCGTTACAGAACCACGTTTATTTGACGTTTACAGTGCTTTACATTATAAAAAGATGAATAAATGATTCATAAAATGAAATAAAAAGCTAAAATACAAAAGAAATGATCATAATGCAAAAAATAAATCCAGTCACTTTAATTCATTGTATGGTTAATTTTGTAGTTTTTCATTGTTTTATATTTTAGGTTTTATTTTTTTTTATTAATTTTATTATTTTTAAATATTCTCTTTATTAATTTTTTCAACTTGGCACAAAAGTAGCTTATATAATAATGTGTGTGTGTATATATATATATATATATATAGAGAGAGAGAGAGAGAGAGAGAGAGAGAAATTACTCATGCTAATTTTATATATGTGTGTATATTATATAATTAATAAAATAAATCATTAATTAAAAAAAAATTAATTCATATATACATATAATATTTAATTAATAAAATAAAAACATTAATTGAATTCATTAAAAATTTACAAATTTAATTAATAAAATATATGTATATATTTATATATATATATTTAATTAATAAAATTAAAACAAAACTTAAATTAAATACATTTTAATTATATTATATTTAATTATATTTTAATGTATATGCACAATATTTAATTAATGTAATGTTTTAATTTTATTATCTAAAACATGTAAATGACATGTATATGTATAATATTTAATTAATAAAATAAAAACATTAATTGAATTCATTAAAAAAAATTACCAATTTAATTAATAAAATATATGCATATATTTATATATATATATATATATACATATATATATATTTAATTAATAAAATTAAAACATGACTTAAATTAAATAAATTTTGAGACGAACATGTATATGCACAATATTTAATTAATGTAATGTTTTATTATCTAAAACATGTAAATGACATGTATATGTATAATATTTAATTAAAACATCATTTAAATTAATCAAAACATTTAATTAATATATATATATATTAGTATTTATGGTATGAAAATATATGGCATAAAATGCATAAGAAATTATTCTGATGTGCATATTTGAAAGTCACAAATCAAATATGCAAATGAGTGCCTGAGCATGTAAATCTTGATCATGATTTGAATCTTGCGCTTGAAGGAAGTCTGACCTCTTGTCCTCGCGTTTGATGAGTGACGCAGAAGTAGTGCACGAACTGTAGAGCTGCTTTCCTGTTGTCATGACTGTGATTTGACATGCTCAGCCTCAGTATTTGCACATCGGTGTGATGGTCTGCTGCATCAGTAGGTGAGTGTGGGTCGCATTGATCGCCCCGATGCTGACGTCCTGCGCGTGTTGCTCCAGCGCGAGGCGATGCCGGTCCACTCAGGGTCCAATCAATAGCAGCTCTTCTGCTGTGATGGTCGAGTTCTGGACCCTGATCAGTGATTCTGTCCTGAGAAGCTCTGAAAGGTTTTGCTTCAGTTAGCGCTGCAGCCGAATGAATGTTTTACTGAAACACAGGAACTGAAATGACAGTTTTCATTTAGCCTAAAACTGAAAATAAATGCATAAACTAACTAACAATAACTGAAAGTAAAGTGTTACCCATTAAACTAGATGAGTAAACTTTCAACATGTTGTGAGCATAAATTAGCACATTGCTAACATGTTTCCAGCAGAAATTAGCACATTGCTAACATGTTTCCAGCATAAATTAACACATTGCTAATGTTTCCAGCATAAATTAACACATTGTTAATGTTTCCAGCATAAATTAGCACATTGCTAACATGTTTCCAGCATAAATTAGCACATTGCTAACATGTTTCCAGCATAAATTAGCACATTGCTAACATGTTTCCAGCATAAATTAACACATTGCTAATGTTTCCAGCATAAATTAACACATTGCTAATGTTTCCAGCATAAATTAGCACAATGCTAACATGTTTATAGCATAAATTAACACATTGCTAACATGTTAAACATGTTGCTAGTATGTTTCCAACGTAACGCACTGCTAATGTTTCTAACATGAACACATGGGTAACATGTTTTAGTATGTTGCTACCATGATATATTCCGTTGTTAGCATTTTATACCTTGATTTAGCACATTGCTAACATGTTTCTAGCATTAGTTAACATTTTTTTAACATAAATGAGCAGATTGCTAACATGTTTCCAGCATAAATTAACACACTGCTAATGTTTCTTACATGAACACACTGGTAACATGTTTTAGTATGTTGCTAGCATGATTTATTCCGTTGTTAGCATTTTATACCTTGATTTAGCACATTGCTAACATGTTTCCAGCATAAATTAACACACTGCTAATGTTTCTTACATGAACACACTGGTAACATGTTTTAGTATGTTGCTAGCATGATTTATTCCGTTGTTAGTCTTTTATACCTTGATTTAGCACATTGCTAACATGTTTCCAGCATAAATTAACACATTGCTAATGTTTCTAGCATGAGTTAACACATTGCTAACGTGTTTTTATGTTT
>CM074296.1:1631553-1694053 GCA_037194245.1 Opsariichthys bidens
AGTTATAATGTCAGAATTACGAGTTGCGAGATATAAAGTCAGAATTACGAGTTATAAAGTCAGAATTACGAGTTATAAAGTCAGAGTTGCGAGATATAAAGTCAGAGTTGCGAGATATAAAGTCAGAATTGCGAGATATAAAGTCAGAATTGCGAGATATAAAGTCAGAATTACGAGTTGCGAGATATAAAGTCAGAATTACGAGTTGTAAAGTCAGAATTGCAAGATATAAAGTCAGAATTACGAGTTATAAAGTCAGAATTACGAGTTATAAAGTCAGAGTTGCGAGATATAAAGTCAGAGTTGCGAGATATAAAGTCAGAATTGCGAGATATAAAGTCAGAATTGCGAGATATAAAGTCAGAATTGCGAGATATAAAGTCAGAATTACGAGTTGCGAGATATAAAGTCAGAATTACGAGTTATAAAGTCAGAATTGCAAGATATAAAGTCAGAATTACGAGTTGCGAGATATAAAGTCAGAATTACGAGTTATAAAGTCAGAATTACGAGTTATAAAGTCAGAGTTGCGAGATATAAAGTCAGAGTTGCAAGATATAAAGTCAGAGTTGCGAGATATAAAGTCAGAATTGCGAGATATAAAGTCAGAATTGCGAGATATAAAGTCAGAATTGCGAGATAAAGTCAGAATTACGAGTTGCGAGATATAAAGTCAGAATTACGAGTTATAAAGTCAGAATTGCGAGATATAAAGTCAGAATTACGAGTTGCGAGATATAAAGTCAGAATTACGAGTTATAAAGTCAGAATTACGAGTTATAAAGTCAGAGTTGCGAGATATATAGTCAGTTGCAAGATATAAAGTCAGAATTGCGAGTTATAAAGTCAGAATTGCGAGTTGCGAGATATAAAGTCAGAATTACGAGTTATAAAGTCAGAATTGCGAGATATAAAGTCAGAATTGCGAGATATAAAGTCAGAATTGCGAGATATAAAGTCAGAATTACGAGTTGCGAGATATAAAGTCAGAATTACGAGTTGCGAGATATAAAGTCAGAATTACGAGTTATAAAGTCAGAATTGCGAGATATAAAGTCAGAATTACGAGTTGCGAGATATAAAGTCAGAATTGCGAGATATAAAGTCAGTTGCGAGATATAAAGTCAGAATTGCGAGATATAAAGTCAGAATTGCGAGATATAAAGTCAGAGTTGCGAGATATAAAGTCAGAATTATGAGTTATAAAGTCAGAATTGTGAGTTATAAAGTCAGAATTACGAGTTATAAAGTCAGTTGCGAGATATAAAGTCAGAATTGCGAGATATAAAGTCAGAATTGCGAGTTATAAAGTCAGAATTACGAGATATAAAGTCAGAATTGCGAGATATAAAGTCAGAATTGCGAGATATAAAGTCAGAATTGTGAGATATAAAGTCAGAATTGTGAGATATAAAGTCAGAATTGCGAGATATAAAGTCAGAATTATGAGTTATAAAGTCAGAATTGCGAGATATAAAGTCAGAATTCCGAGATATAAAGTCAGAATTTTGTGGTATAAAGTCAGAATTGCAATTTAGAAAGTCAGAATTTTATGGTGTATAGTCAGAATTGCGAGATTTATTATTTATTAATTATTTTTTATTTCATTGTGGATAGTGTGAGTACTTGAGTCAAATATGTGGCATCTCTGGATGGAGCTACAATGAAAATCTTATAAAGTAAAAGTACAGTAATATTGATTCCCAGGGAATGCATGAACAAAATGCACTTTATCATCAGTACAAAATGCATATAAAGTTGTAATGTAAAAACAAACATCCAAACAAAACCCAAGTCACTGATTCTTCAAGAAGATTTATTGTCTTCATTTCTTTCAAGTACAAATAACCAACATGTTGCATTTGAATATCAAATAAATAAGTTGCATGGCATATGCATATGAGCGTTTAAAAAAAAAAAAAAAATGCATTTGATCGAAGGGCACAATAACTGCATTCACACGTCTCTGAACGAACTGGCACAGAGTCTGCTACACGACGGCATGGAAAAGAGCTGCCATATCTGGTTTCCATAAACCTGAGGTAAACGTTTCACTGGAACGTCAGCAAAAGTGCATCATCGGTAACATCAAAGTCTTCACGTACCCTACAGATCAGCACGATTGTAACGTCAGGCCTCTTTTCTTATAGGCAATTGGTTACTAGAGGCTTAATTTAAAAACCCTAGAAAAAGTTCATGATGCGGATGGAGTCCGGCTCAGCATTCTTCGATTAAAAGCTCCTCGGAGCTGTACAGTTTTCTTTTAATAACTCTAAATCCAGTGCTCAGTTTAAGTGCACGCCTAACGACCGGAGACGACGGAGATATGCCCGTGAAAAGCCCCTGGATTTTCGGCCAGAGCCCCCTGGAGTCCAGCCGCAGCACTAGGGTCAGCTGGAAGGTGGGCACCAGATAAGGGTCCACGGCGATCTGCGCCGTGGCCTCGCAGCCGCCGTCCTGCTCCACGCACAGGTCGATGAGCGCGCCGCGCAGGCCGCAGGGCTCGCTGACGGACAGATGGAGCAGCTCGTGGCCGATGTGCTCCAGAAGTTTCTCGGGAATGAGTAGCTTGGAGCAGTGCAAGACGCCGTCTTTGGCGTCGGTCAGGTTAAGTGCGATGAGTCGGACCACTTCTTTGCACAGCGCCTCTTCGGTGGGGTCGAAGAAAAGGTCCGATTCCGAGAGATCTTGTAGGGTTAGGGAACCTGCGGAAGATGAAGGATGCATTAAAGTCCAGAACTTTTTATGCATTTGGCAGACGCTTTTATCCAAGGGGTTTCGTGCCTTGCTCAACTTAGTCACGGTGTCGAAGGTGCTGTTCATTCGCAATCCCCACCGGCGTGGGAATCGAACCAGCAACCTTCAAGCCCGACTCGACTACCGACTAAGTCGCATCGCACCTGATATTTACCTGCATCGGATGCGTCGTCTGCGCTGCTGTGCGTGTCCGAATCAGAGTCCAGGCTTTGGCTGCTGTGCAGTTTCTCCATCAGTTTGCTCCACGACAAGCGCTTGGATGGAGCGTCAGATGTTGGAGTGGATGGAAGGCTTGAGTCTTCTGATGAAAGGCTGGAAATCAGCTGTTCCTGCATTATTCAGTCTGTAGAAGAGATTTTTTTTCATTATTCATGCAGCTGGTAAACAAGAGAGTCGACTAGATGTCATTTTAACTGGAAAACAAAGCTTTGAAGATAATAAAAACAGCCACTCACCTATATTCAGTGCGAAATATCCTCAGATGCGATGGATTATTGATACTTTCCTTCAGAGGAAATAGTCCGTAACAAAGACTGTCAACTAACAAAGACTTGTGTGGACCGGATTGAGCGCTGCATCTGTCAGGATCTGCAGAGCGTCTGCAAAACACTGACGCAACCCGTTCAGCGCCTCTTTATATACCCCGGCGCTAGCCACGCCTCCTCCGACTTTTCAGCCAATCGGCGCGTATGTCACGTCTTTCGCGTCCCAAGTTCGCCTGGTAACACGAAGCAGAGCCGTTCGGTGAGATCCTGCGGTCCGTCTATTGTCTGCGGTGGAGGAGGGCAGCTCTCACTTCAGCTATTGTCCTCTCTCAGGACATGTAGTGGCGAATCTCACGTCCTGCTCATTTGGTGGTGGTATGATTGGAAGATATGAGCAATTTCAGTCGAAACAGCAGTTTGTGTTGTGAAATACTGCGCTTTCATTGAGTACGTGCAAAAAGATCAACACGACTGAATCAACACTGCCAACTTCTGCCTTCCCTGTCACTTTTTATTACTTGTGCTTTTTATCCGTTTAATTATTATTATTATTATCTTTGTGTTCATTCTTGCACTGTTGTTATTCGTGCAACTTTTATGACCTCGTATTTGCACTGTGCAAAAAGTAACCATAAAAATGTGTTTACAACTTTAAAACTTTCGAAAGATTGAGTTGAAAAGTCCAAATTTTGACACTAACTCATAATTATGATACACTAAGTCAAAATTACGATATAGCAAGTCAAAAAGTCAGAATTATGTCATAATGTCAACTTTTTATCTCATATTTTTGACTTTTTTGACATAATTTCAATTTAGTATGTCATAATTCCGACATTTATTGTCATAATTTTGACTTGATATATTATAATTTTGACTTGGTTTGTCATCATTTTGACTTTTTAAATCATAGTTTCAATATTAACCTTTAAAGTCATAATTTTGATTTAGTATGTCATAATCCTGACTTTTTAAGTCGAAATTTTGACTTTTTAAATCATAGTTTCAACTAAGTATGTCATAATAACCAACATTTTTTGTCATTATTTTGACTTAAATCATTATACTGATGTTTTAAGTCGAAATTTTGATTTGGCATGTCATAATCCTGACTTTTTAAGTCATAATTTTGACTTTGTAAATCAGTTTCTACTAAGTATGTCATCATAACCAGCATTTTTTGTCATTATTTTGATTTATATCATTATATTGATGTTTTAAGTCGAAATTTTGACTTTTTAAATCATAGTTTCAACTAAGTATGTCATCATAACCAGCATTTTTTGCCATAATTTTGACTTAAATCATAATACTAACTTTTAAAGTCATATTTTTGACTTAGTATGTCAGAATTTTGACTTTTTAAGTCATAGTTTCTACTATGTATGTCATAATAACCAGCATTTTTGTCATAACTTCGACTTCTATCATAATATTGTCTTTTAAAGTCGAAATTTCGACGTAACATATCATAATTTCGACAGCGTACGTTCTCAGAAATTTAGCTAATGTTCTGCCAAGGTTCTCTCAAAGTTATGAACAAACGTTTGTCCGGTAACGTTAATAGAACGTAGGCTCAGCGTTATCTGGTCTGTGATAATGTTCTCAAAACATTTCAGCTGGATGCTTCAGAGAACATTCAAAAGTAACGTTCCCATAACGTTTGAAGAACGATCAAATGGAACGTTCTCTGAACGTTCATATAACCAAGAAAAATGCTACAAAAAACAATGGACTTTTTGATTGTTCAACGTTTAGAATAACATTACAACATAATGGGAATGTTCTCAGAACATGTTTTTGTTACAAGACATAGACTTTCCCAAAGTCTAACCCTCTTTAAAAGAACCAAAAGTTCAGTTTACAGGCTCTGATGTGTCGGGGGTTGTTCGCACGTGACCGCTGAAACCAATTTGGTGCATTTCAAAGTGCGTTAGAAAACTCTGGAATAAATCAAGCCGATTTGACAGTCTTCGAGCGAATGAAGCCGGGTTTGGTCGGTGAAGTGAGGCGCTCCGGTCAGGGGAGGTTTGTGAAGAAAGGGTTAAACGTTTCCAAGAACGAAGGTCTGGCGCTGGACAGAAGGCCGTCCCACACGGACAGGCGCATTCCTGCCCTCACAACATGTCTTGTGTTTGCTGTAGCGAACGAAGGGTGTGTTTCCTAAAGGATGAACCCTCCAGTTCTGCTGCAACTTTTGCAGATAATGCGCAAGTTCAACCGCACAAACACAAAGACAGAAGTCATGAATGGAGAGGAAGAGTTGTTCAGTGTTCACGTGGCGCTGCACTATTAGTGCACACAGATTTGCTGTAAAGGCACGCGGCGCATTTAGAAACGCCTGCGATTCTTCACGGCTCAGCACAACTGGGCTGGACGACAACTGCTGGAGTTCAAACGTGTCCTGAAGACGCTGAGGGAATGTCCTGAGGAATGACGATCACTCATCCTCCCGAATGACCTTTTCAACAAGCTCCAAATGAAAATGCATGTATTTGAGTGTCATTATTGGACAAGGCCAAAGTAACTGAAGCTGCTGCGTTTCCACCGAAATTACTCCAGAACAATTTGTCCAGGAACTTTTTCCCCAGACCTGTTGTTGTCTGAGATTCTTAAAGGAAGCCAGTTTCCACCAGTAAAAAAAAAAAAAAAAAAAATCATGCTCTGGTGTATCATAATTATGACATGCTCAGGCACAATTCTGACTTGTTATGACCAACAAAAACACAAAACAACAAAATTATGACATAAAAAGCTGAAATTATGACACGGGCCTACTAAGTAAAAGTCAACAAGTCAAAATTATGACTTAAAAAGTGACTTTTTATCTCATAATTGACTTTTAAATCATAATTTTGACTTTTTAAGTCATTATTTCAACTGTCTTAATTTCAACATTTTTGTCATAATTTTGACGTAAATCATGATATTGACCTTGTAAGTCAAAAATTTCGACGTAATATATCATAATATTGAATTAGTATGTCATTATTTTGACATTTTTGTCATACTTTTGTCTTGAATCATATCGATTTTTAAGTCAAAATTTCAGTTTCTATTTAGTATGTCATAATTTCGACTTATTATATTGACTTTTTAAGTCATAATTTCAACTTCGTATGTCATAATTTTGACTTTTTATGACAATTTTTTTGTCATATCATAAATTTGCCTTTCTAAATCATCATTTCACTTTAGTATGTCATAATTTTGCCTATTTATGACATTTTTTTTGTCAATTTCGACTTAGTATGTCATAATTTCGACTTATATCATTATATTGACTTTTTAAGTCATAATTTCAACTTAGTATGTCATAATTTTGACTTAAGTCATGACTTTTTGTCAAAAATTTTGACTTAATATATCATAATTTTGCCTTTCTAAGTCATAATTTCACTTTAGTATGTCATGATTTTTACGTTTCATGACATGTTTTTGTTTAGTATGTCATAACTTCAACTTTTTATGCAATTGCGACTTACCAGAGCATGATTTTTTTCCCCTCTGTGGCGTAAATGAGCTTCCACACAAACGGGTTTATACAAATGAGCGAATATGTAAATACACAAAACATGCATGAAGACGTTTCAGTCTGAGAGAGTTAACACGTTTACAGTATGGCGTCATATTTGGCATCACCATCACTGTTGCTCATACAGTTCGAGATGTGCTGATGAATTATTCTCAGTGTTCATCGTTAACTTTGCTGAACTGGAGCGTTATTAAAACCTGCAAAACTCTTTCATCACTAAAGCTGCTGTAATGATCCGGAGACTTCCACGAATCGCCACAACAATAGCTGGAAAGAAAAAGCTTAAATCATCTGAATGAAACCCTTTGACCGCTTCAAAATGGTAAATAGTAAACCATTTCTTCCGGACAACGAATTAAGCGAGTTGCTCAAGAAATCAATAGTGTGAAACCCTCTCAGAGACGGGCTGGAGTTTCATACGGCCTTTATTTGTTTAAGCGTTCACGCACACATTCCTACGTATATAATGCAAAAAAAACTCGAGGGTTGTTGGACGTGCGCCAGTCTTCGCAGATGTACTTCAGCCCATGTGAGCGAGGACAAACAGTTCCCTCTGAATGAAAACAAAGACGCGTGTTCCTGAGCGAGAACAACACTGGAGCAGCGTCATCCTCGGCTCATATACTTTATGAGAGCACATCACCTAAATATTGTCATAAAATCAACAGAACGGAGTCGGCATAAAGGGCTTTTATGCTTCTGAAAACAAACAAGAAAGAGAACTGTTTGTGCTAAACTGAGTTTTAGTTAAACTGAAATTTTAGGATTTTAAAGTATCCAAAATTAAATGATGACATTGTTATTCATATCATAATTTTGACTTTTTATGACCTTTCATTGTCCAAAAGGGATGTCTAGCCAAAGAATTTTTTTCAAATATTATTAAAAATATGTCAAAGATTTTTTAAGCATATAGTTGTGCTCTGAGTCAGATGTGCTATTTGTGTTAATAACGTGACAAAAGCGTGCAATAATGTTTTTGGCCAGGCTGTCATACAAAGAAACTATGATCACATGCAAAAACAAGAGATAACCAACGAAATATTAATAACTGATTATGTTGCAATCAGAGTTTGCATTAATTTGCACAATTCTTTTATCAGATAAATAGGTTAAAAACAGTTGAATGTTTTAGCTCTTCCCTCATATTTAAAAATATTTTTTCTCATATTTTGATGGTTTAATGGAACTTAACAACACGTCACTTTTGACCAACGCTTACTTGAACTCAAAACAAAAATCACCAAGAAAACGAAGCATGCTGGGAACAGTGAATACTTCCTCGATTCTTATCGCTTAATGCGGAAAACAAAATATTATGATGGATTTTAGTTGAGAACTAGAGTTAAAAAATGTCTGGATGGGTCATTTTTAAAAACATGCATGCAATATGCACATTTTCTTCACATAAAACCATTTCTTCTTTCTTTCTTTTGATGTCTGGTCGAGCTGCACCCTCACGATCGGGCATTAGGACCCAGCAGTCCGTGTGTGTCGAATTAGAAACGCCCTATCGAACACGTAGTGTTCAATCAACATCTCAACAGAACAGGACGTCCAGTGCTTTTATCCAGTACCATCTCTGCTGCTTCTTCTATTGAAACATCTATTGTGCATCTGAAGGAACTCACGTTTCATCAGAATGTCCCATAATCTTATTACTTCTATACAGTACTCCACATATCTCCAGTGTTAAATCTGAGAGCTTTGATGGAGGCATGTGAAACGCACACCTCTGCCGGCTTGTTTTTGTGTAGCTGCTTCGGCTCAAGGACAAAGAATGTGCGTCTTGTTTTCCTTCTCAACACAGCTGCCGTCCGTCCGTCCGTCCCTCCGTCCCTCCACCCCCACTCTGGTGTGACACACAACTCTCACGTTTCTCTCTCGCACACACTAACCTGCACCACTGTTTCTTATAAACACTTTTTTGCTCAGTTGACTCAACTAACTAACGACTGAAAACCATTTTTGTACCATGTAAATATGACACACTTTTGCAAATGCTTCATGCTTTGAATAACTAAACGCATGAGGATAAGTGAAGAATCAGCTTGAAAGGGAATTTGTTTCAGTGCTTGATTGTTTATATAATTGCACAGTGTAACTATATTATTGTCCGACGATGAAGCATGAAGATATCATAAACATTAAAGACACCCTGAGGGGAAAAGTTTTGTTTATATGTCTGGATTCTAAAAAAAGCTGGGTTAAAGTGGACAAAGTCAGCCGTTGGGTTAAATGTTTGTCCAACCCACTGGGTAGTTTTATTTAACTCAACTATTGTTTAAAAAATACTGTATTAAAATCAACCCAAAATTTGTTGGAAATGAACATTTATTAATAAGTTTAATGAATAATAATTAAACAATAAAACAACCCAACCGCTTTTAAGACAACCCATTCCCAATCGCTGGGTTAAAACAACCCAATCACTGGTTTAAGACAACCCATTCCCAATCACTGGGTTAAAACAACTCAATCGCTGGGTTAAAACAACTCAATCGCTGGGTTAAAACAACCCAATCGCTGGGTTAAAACAACCCAATCGCTGGTCTAAGACAACCCATTTCCAATCGCTGGGTTAAAACAACCCAATCACTGGTTTAAGACAACCCATTCCCAATCACTGGGTTAAAACAACTCAATCGCTGGGTTAAAACAACCCAATCACTGGGTTTAAAACAACCCAATCGCTGGTCTAAGACAACCCATTTCCAATCGCTGGGTTAAAACAACCCAATCACTGGTTTAAGACAACCCATTCCCAATCACTGGGTTAAAACAACTCAATCGCTGGGTTAAAACAACCCAATCACTGGGTTAAAACAACCCAATCACTGGGTTAAAACAACCCAATCACTGGTTTAAGACAACCCATTCCCAATCACTGGGTTAAAACAACTCAATCACTGGGTTAAAACAACCCAATCACTGGGTTAAAACAACCCAATCGCTGGTCTAAGACAACCCATTCCCAATCGCTGGGTTAAAACAACCCAATCGCTGGTCTAAGACAACCCATTCCCAATCACTGGGTTAAAACAACTCAATCGCTGGGTTAAAACAACTCAATCGCTGGGTTTAAAACAACTCAATCGCTGGGTTAAAACAACCCAATCACTGGGTTAAGACAACCCAATCGCTGGTCTAAGACAACCCATTCCCAATCGCTAGGTTAAAACAACCCAATCACTGGTTTAAGACAACCCATTCCCAATCACTGGGTTAAAACAACCCAATCACTGGGTTAAAACAACCCAATCGCTGGTTTAAGACAACCCATTCCCAATCGCTGGGTTAAAACAACCCAATCACTGGTTTAAGACAACCGATTCACAATCACTGGGTTAAAAAACAACCAATCGCTGGTTTAAAGACACCCAACCCATTCCCAATCACTGGGTTAAAACAACCCAATCGCTAGTTTAAGACAACCCATTCCCAATCACTGGGTTAAAACAACTCAATCGCTGGGTTAAAACAACTCAATCGCTGGGTTAAAACAACCCAATTACTGGGTTAAAACAACCCAATCGCTGGTCTAAGACAACCCATTCCCAATCGCTGGGTTAAAACAACCCAATCACTGGGTTAAACCAACCCAATTGCTGGTCTAAGAGAACCCATTCCCAATCGCTGGGTTAAAACAACCCAATTGCTGGGTTAAAACAACCCAATCGCTGGTTTAAGACAACCCATTCCCAATCGCTGGGTTAAAACAACCCAATCGCTGGTTTAAAACAACACAATCGCTGGGTTAAAACAACCCAATCGCTGGGTTAAAACAACCCAATCACTGGGTTAAAACAACCCAATCGCTGGGTTAAAACAACCCAATTGCTGGGTTAAAACAACCCAATCGCTGGTTTAAGACAACCCATTCCCAATCACTGGGTTAAAACAACCCAATCGCTGGGTTAAAACAACCCAATCACTGGTTTAAGACAACCCAATCACTGGGTTAAAACAACCCAATCGCTGGTTTAAGACAACCCATTCCCAATCACTGGGTTAAAACAACCCAATCGCTGGGTTAAAACAACCCAATCACTGGGTTAAAACAACCCAATCACTGGTCTAAGACAACCCGTTCCCAATCGCTGGGTTAAAACAACCCAATTGCTGGGTTTTTAAAACAACCCAATCGCTGGTTTAAGACAACCCATTCCCAATCACTGGGTTAAAACAACCCAATCGCTGGGTTAAAACAACCCAATCACTGGTTTAAGACAACCCAATCACTGGGTTAAAACAACCCAATCGCTGGTTTAAGACAACCCATTCCCAATCACTGGGTTAAAACAACCCAATCGCTGGGTTAAAACAACCCAATCACTGGGTTAAAACAACCCAATCGCTGGTTTAAGACAACCCATTCCCAATCACTGGGTTAAAACAACTCAATCGCTGGGTTAAAACAACCCAATCACTGGGTTAAAACAACCCAATCACTGGTCTAAGACAACCCGTTCCCAATCGCTGGGTTAAAACAACCCAATTGCTGGGTTAAAACAACCCAATCGCTGGTTTAAGACAACCCATTCCCAATCACTGGGTTAAAACAACCCAATCGCTGGTCTAAGACAACCCATTCCCAATCACTGGGTTAAAACAACCCAATCGCTGGGTTAAAACAACCCAATCGCTGGTTTAAGACAACCCATTCCCAATCACTGGGTTAAAACAACCCAATCACTGGGTTAAAACAACCCAATCGCTGGTCTAAGACAACCCATTCCCAATCGCTGGGTTAAAACAACCCAATTGCTGGGTTAAAACAACCCAATCGCTGGTTTAAGACAACCCATTCCCAATCACTGGGTTAAAACAACCCAATCGCTGGTCTAAGACAACCCATTCCCAATCACTGGGTTAAAACAACCCAATCGCTGGGTTAAAACAACCCAATCGCTGGTTTAAGACAACCCATTCCCAATCACTGGGTTAAAACAACCCAATCGCTGGTCTAAGACAACCCATTCCCAATCGCTGGGTTAAAACAACCCAATTGCTGGGTTAAAACAACCCAATCGCTGGTTTAAGACAACCCATTCCCAATCACTGGGTTAAAACAACCCAATCACTGGGTTAAAACAACCCAATCGCTGGTTTAAGACAACCCATTCCCAATCACTGGGTTAAAACAACCCAATTGCTGGGTTAAAACAACCCAATCGCTGGTTTAAGACAACCCATTCCCAATCACTGGGTTAAAACAACCCAATCGCTGGTCTAAGACAACCCATTCCCAATCACTGGGTTAAAACAACCCAATCACTGGGTTAAAACAACCCAATCGCTGGTTTAAGACAACCCATTCCCAATCACTGGGTTAAAACAACCCAATCGCTGGGTTAAAACAACCCAATCGCTGGTTTAAGACAACCCATTCCCAATCACTGGGTTAAACCAATCCAATCCCTCGCTCCACAAACTTTCTCCTTAAATCTGCAGTGAACCAAAGACAGTTAATGATGTATATTACAACGTTATGATGAACTATATGCCTTTCTCCACTGACGTTCGAAGCTTTCTAAGGATTCGGATTTTTGGACGTCAGCTGTCTGACTCTGAGATGAAGAACGGTGAGGTGAGAAATCGAGTCTCCTGTAGGACCCAGCCTGATCAAAAGTTGTTATCATGATGTGATGACTAATTATAAGCTACTTCACTATTGCATGATGTTTATTACAATGAGTGTAACTCATTACTTGTAACAAACTGGAAACAGATGTTGGAAGCAAAAAAAAACATTAATATAATATAATATAAGCTAAGTTAGCAGGCTAATCGGGGAGATGTATGCTATGCTAGTACATAAGCTAAACTAAAAAAAAACAGTAAGAATGAGAGTGGAGGTGGAGATAATTTGCATATTCATGAGTATTCAAATTAATCCCATACAATAAGCAATATATTTATTATAAAATAATTCATGCAACACTATTGATTGTGCTTAAAAAAAGATTTTTATTGTACATAATATTGTTTATTTCAGGGTATTACTTAGGCTTTATCAAAAAACACAATGCATATTTACACACATGATCACAAAAACTCTAAAAATGTTGGCGATTTGATACCAGTGCAAAACGATATATAAACCTACAGTACACGTATCATTCATAATTCTCGTTTCAGTTCATTTAAGATGGGGAAAACTAGGCCAATGAACATGTTTACGAGCAGAGAATCTGATCCGTCTGCGTACGAATGCAGTTATGAGGTTGTGAATCCCAGGAGCTGCTCGATGGGTTTATATTTCCACTCATCCGCCTCCAACTGCTCCACCAGTCCGGCCAGACGCTCCATCCGCGACACCTGCTGATCTGAGATCAGAGACGAGCGTCAGAAACATGACTCCAGATCGGCGCACTGACATCAGTCATCCGTCAGTCTAACTTCTCATTCAAGCCTTAATGTTCACAGACATATAAAAGTCAAGTCTGCTCTACAGCACAGATCGTTTCAAAGCAGCTTTTTAGGGATAGACAGGAAAATAACAGAATCAGTGACGCAAAATTCACCAAATATGACATTTTCAAATTCAGCTCTAAAGACAATCGTCATTATTCTGGCTTAATTCAGTGCAGTTCAATAACAGTGTCAGTGTTGCAAAATTCATCAATTATGAAACCAATTTGATTCCTTATGAAGACTTCGCTCTACTGAAGACAACTGTCATTTTTCAGCTCAATTCAGTTCAGTTCTATGTTGATTCAATTCATTTTAGTGTTGATTCAGTTCAACAACAGTGTCAATGTTGCAAAATTGATCAATTATGAAACTAATTTGATTCCTTATGAAGACTTCGCTCTACTGAAGACAACTGTCATTTTTCAGCTCAATTCAGTTCAGTTCTATGTTGATTCAATTCATTTTAGTGTTGATTCAGTTCAACAACAGTGTCAATGTTGCAAAATTCATCAATTATGAAACCAATTTGATTCCTTATGAAGACTTCGCTCTACTGAAGACAACTGTCATTTTTCAGCTCAATTCAGTTCAGTTCTATGTTGATTCAATTCATTTTAGTGTTGATTCAGTTCAACAACAGTGTCAATGTTGCAAAATTGATCAATTATGAAACTAATTTGATTCCTTATGAAGACTTCGCTCTACTGAAGACAACTGTCATTTTTCAGCTCAATTCAGTTCAGTTCTATGTTGATTCAATTCATTTTAGTGTTGATTCAGTTCAACAACAGTGTCAATGTTGCAAAATTCATCAATTATGAAACCAATTTGATTCCTTATGAAGACTTCGCTCTACTGAAGACAACTGTCATTTTTCAGCTCAATTCAGTTCAGTTCTATGTTGATTCAATTCATTTTAGTGTTGATTCAGTTCAACAACAGTGTCAATGTTGCAAAATTGATCAATTATGAAACTAATTTGATTCGTTATAAAGCAGCTCTTCAGAAGACAACTGTCGTTGTTCAGATCGATTCAATTCAGTTCTATGTTGATTCAATTCATTTTAGTGTTGATTCAGTTCAATAACAGTGTCAATGTTGCAAAATTCATCAGTTATGAAAAATTCAATTCAGTTATGACGTAGCTCTAAAAAGACAATAGTATCATTCAGATCAATTCAGTTCAGTGATGATTCAGTTCAGTTCTATATTGATTCAGTTCAGCTCAATATTGATTCAGTTCAGCTCAATAACAGTGTCGATTTTGCAAAATTGATCAATTATGAAACCAATTTGATTCCTTATGAAGACTTCGCTCTACAGAGGACAGCTGCCATTTTTCAGATCAATTCATTGTTGATTCAATTGAGTTCAATAACAGTGTCGATGTTGCAAATTTAATCAATTATTTAATCAATTAACAGATTTAGTTCAGTTATGAAGGCAGCTCTAAAAACAATAGTCATTTTTCAGCTCAATTCAGTTCAGTTCTATGTTGATTCAATTCAGTTCAGTGTACACTCAGTTCAATTCTATATTAATTCAATTTAGTTCAATAACAGTGTCAATGTTGCGAAATTCATCAATTATGAAACTAATTCCATTCATTTACAGGGCAGCTTTGAAAGCAATATTGTAATATTTTCATTATTTAGCTTAATTCAGTTCAGTAACGATTCAGTTCAGTTCTATGTTGATTCAGTTCAGCTCAATATTGATTCAGTTCAGCTCAATAACAGTGTCAATGTTGCAAAATTCATCATGAAACCAATTCAATTCAGTTTCATAATTTAATTCACTTCAATAACAGTGTCAATGTTGCAAAATTGATCAATTATGAAACTAATTTGATTCGTTATAAAGCAGCTCTTCAGAAGACAACTGTCGTTGTTCAGATCGATTCAATTCAGTTCTATGTTGATTCAATTCATTTTAGTGTTGATTCAGTTCAATAACAGTGTCAATGTTGCAAAATTCATCAGTTATGAAAAATTCAATTCAGTTATGACGTAGCTCTAAAAAGACAATAGTATCATTCAGATCAATTCAGTTCAGTGATGATTCAGTTCAGTTCTATATTGATTCAGTTCAGCTCAATATTGATTCAGTTCAGCTCAATAACAGTGTCGATTTTGCAAAATTGATCAATTATGAAACCAATTTGATTCCTTATGAAGACTTCGCTCTACAGAGGACAGCTGCCATTTTTCAGATCAATTCATTGTTGATTCAATTGAGTTCAATAACAGTGTCGATGTTGCAAATTTAATCAATTATTTAATCAATTAACAGATTTAGTTCAGTTATGAAGGCAGCTCTAAAAACAATAGTCATTTTTCAGCCTAGTTCAGTTCTATGTTGATTCAATTCAGTTCAGTGTACACTCAGTTCAATTCTATATTAATTCAATTTAGTTCAATAACAGTGTCAATGTTGCGAAATTCATCAATTATGAAACTAATTCCATTCATTTACAGGGCAGCTTTGAAAGCAATATTGTAATATTTTCATTATTTAGCTTAATTCAGTTCAGTAACGATTCAGTTCAGTTCTATGTTGATTCAGTTCAGCTCAATATTGATTCAGTTCAGCTCAATAACAGTGTCAATGTTGCAAAATTCATCATGAAACCAATTCAATTCAGTTTCATAATTGAATTCACTTCAATAACAGTGTCAATGTAGCAAAATCCATCAATTATGAAACTAATTCGTTTCAGGTGTAATTCAGCGCTAAAAAGACAATGGTGTCATTCGAATCAATCCGGTCCAGGGATGAATCAGTTCAGTTCTATGTTGATTCAGTTCAGTTCAATGCTGCAAATAATTCGATTCAGTTATAAGGTAGCTCTATAGAAGACAATTCAGCTGAATTCAGTTTAGTGTTGATTCAGTTCAGTTCAAGAACAGCGTAAATGTTGCAAAATTCATCAATTATGAAACTAATTTGATTCGAGTGATCTGGGCTCGAAATCAAACAGATTTAAGGCCTGTGGCGGTTGCATAAACTTAGTCATCTATTTTTTTCCTTCAAGATGGCTCAATTTATTTTTATTTTTACATAAAAAGTCGAAAATTAAAGTCTTAACTTATCAGCTCTGTTTATGCAACTGGTTTCTTAGACAGATCTTAGCCAGGATTAGGAATTAGTTCAATTAGGACATTTTAGCAGCTTTTATAAACTTGCTTAAGAAAAAAACATTACTGATATGAATCTTGAGACAAAACAATGGCGCCGATATATTTTGAGATATTTCAGTCCAAGCTGCTTTCAGTTAAGACATGCACTTTAGACTCGAGCCTCGCACGAGTGTGTTACTAACCATGTTTAACCTGCTTCAGTGTGGACGCAACTTGATAGCTGAACACAGACTCGCACAGAAATCTATCAGATCCATCTGTGGGAAAAAGGCAAATGCATTCAGTAGATCAGCGTTGTGACAAACATGCAGACACACAGAAAGAGGCTGTAGGTCACCGAGCCACAGCGTTCTGAGCAACTCTGTTTCTGGCCTTTGCTGAGCTCATTAACTAACAGGCGGGAATTACCCCTCATAAAAACCCCCGTCCTGCGCCTGGTGGTGGGCCAACGACCCAGAAACAAAAGAGGCACAACTGCTGGACTTTAACTGGATGTTTTGTCACCGTAAAAATCTTTCCAGAACAGTTTATATAACGGGCTTACGTGGCAATCGGAGTCAGAGGGACAAATAGTGTTCAGAACCGCGAAACAAAAGAGAAATAAAGAGCGCAACGGCGCACACACCCTCCATCATCTCTCCAGCTCCTTTCGGGTAGGTGTACAGGACTTTCCTGGGCGGGATGAGCTCAGAAGCGCTGAAACCGGATCCGGTCACCGAGCTGCCGCTGACCCCGCCAGCCGAGGACGAGGATGAAGATGCTGCCATTCACAATCTAACTCAAATACAACATTACAAACGCCATTATATTCAAGTTACATGCATTACAAGTGGCTTTACATGCCACTGAATATACCTATACACCTATATATATATATATATATATATATACCTATATATATACACACATATCTATATATACACCTATATATATCTACATACCTATATATATATATATACACATACCTATATATACACATATATATACCTATATATATATATACATACCTATATACACCTATATATATCTACATACCTATATATATATACACATACCTATATATACACATAAATATACCTATATATCTACATACCTATATATATATATACACACAAACCTATATATACACATATATATACCTATATATATACACATACCTATATATACACCTATATATATCTACATACCTATATACACACAAACCTATATATACACATATATATACCTATATATATATACATACCTATATATACCTACATACATACCTATATACACACACACACACACATATATATATATCTCTACATACCTATATATACATATATATATACCTATATATATATCTATACACACTCATATATATATATATATACATATAAAAAACTATATATAGTCCTGATTAATATATTTATGCATAATATTGTATTGTGTTCAATAATAAAGCATCTTAAACTAATATACAGAATGAGTTTGTGAAATAAAAAACTAGCTCTTTACGTTAGATTATATAAGAATATCATTCATAACACAGCTATAACACAACTATAGAAAACCACACACAAACACAAACAAAGGCACAGAATACCTGTAATTACATTAATAGTTTTTAAGTGTGACATCTTAACTAAAAATACAACGGTCACAAATGGTACTGACATTTTTGAACTCATTCATAACAGTCAACACAGCGCACATCACGCGCCATTACCGTTTCAAGAGCAATCGATAAAAAGAATAAACCAAAATAAAGTTAAATGTTTGTTAAAATCTAGTAATATTTGATTTCTGAGAACCTGTGTCACCCGAAGCGCCTCCGCCGATTTCCTTCAGTTGATTTGTTTTGTTTACGTCAGTTTGACGCTGATCTGACGTCGACGCGCCCCCTAACGTCGCGGCGTTGTGAGTTTTTATTGGATAATGTGATGTAACGTCCATTTATATTTTTTTTAATTAGATTTTTTTTTATTTAAATTTATACTATAATATTTTGGGCATTGGATACTTATTTTTATTATTATTATTATTATGAATATTACTTTTTCTTTTCAGCTGAGGACGTGACGTCAAAGGCGGAAGTGGAGTCCCACAGTTTCGTGCGAACAGCTAAAAGGTAGAAAGATTATTATTATTATTTCATTCAAGCTGTGTTGTTCTCTAATGAGTTCCTCCAGCCTCGTTAATTAGTGTTTTAGCGAAGTCAGCTGAAGCATGTGATAAACTAAGAACAATGTTATGGAAAATTAAATTTAAAAACATCTCTGTGTTGAATTTCAAGTGTTTATTCTTGTGAGATGTATATTTTCAGTACAGTTGTGTGTTTATATTTACTCCAACTTTATAAATAAATGTATGGCTGTTCTTAAATCAGTATATCAGAAATCATAATATCATAATAATCATAATTTGAAGATGTTAACTACAGTTTTACTTTAAATATTTAGGCTGTGACTCATTAATAATTGTATTTAATTTGAGGAAACGAAGTTATTTGTGTATAAAAGGGGAAATCATTGCCAAAAAAACCCTGTATTCTCATAAAATGTGCACGATTTTACCTCAGTTGTGGAATTTCTTTCTCAAGTCTATTTTTTGACCGATTAACAATCGAGTGAAAATTTCTAATAATTTGAAAAATGATGTCACATGACCCTCCTCTTCCTCTTCCTCTTCCAGCAGTGTGTGCGTGATGGACGTCTTACGGCCGGTCCTCATTAACATCAACGGGAGAATTTACAGAAGAAATCTAGTCCAGGAGGAAAGTTATGAAGAAGAGGATGACTATTCCTATTCAGGAGCGGGTATGCGCTTATTAAATCGCGTATCGGTCCATTCCAGATGTGTTTGTAGTGTGACATCCTGTATGTTATGCTGTTCGTCCACAGATGCTGAGCAGTGTGCGGACGAGCCCTGCGACGCTCACAACATCGAACAGACCGAGAAAGGCTTCCGCTGTGCCATAGACGTGCCGAGCGTCCTTTATAAGTTAGTATATGTTCTAGGCTTTTTAAATAGTGTTTCAAATCATAGTATGTTTGAAGTGACGGATGGTATATTTTTCCCAATTATTAAGAAATTAAAACTACAAACATGGTGGATGTGTGAGACCTAGTTCACTTCAGAATTAAAATGTCCTGATCATTCACTCTCCTCCATGTCATCCAAGGTGTTCTTTCTTTTTTCAGTGGAACAGAAATGAAGAGGAAAACATTCCAGGATTGTTCTCCATATAGTGACTTCAATGGGGTTCAACGGGTCCGAATGTCAGTTTCAGTGCAGCTTCAATGATCCCAGACGAGGAATAAGAGTCTGATCTAGAGAAACCATCGCACATTTTATTTAAAAAAAAAAAAACTTTTTAAACCACAAATGCTCGTCTTTCACTGCTCTGATGCGCCACACACTACGTCATCATGTTGGAAAGGTCACGTGACGTAGGAGGAAGTGCCGCATTTTCTCTTCCAACTTCAAAATCGTCCGACATTGTTGTTTTTGGCTTAATATTTGCACGTTCGCTTTGTAAACGCTGGATCGGTACTTCCTCCTACGTCACGTGACCTTTCCAGCGTGATGACGTAGTGTGTGGCGCATCAGAGCGGTGCAAGACGAGCATTCGTGGTTTAAAAAGTGTAAAATGTGTGATGGTTTCTCTAGATCAGACTCGTCTGGGATCATTGAAGCTGCACTGAAACTGACATTCGGACCCGTTGAACCCCATTGAAGTCCACTATATGGAGAACAATCCTGGAATGTATTTCCTCTTCATTTCTTTCCCACTGAAGAAAGAAAGACATGAACATCATGGATGACACAGAGGAGAGTGAATGATCAGGATTATTGTTGATCTGCGACTTTTTGGTCGTGAACTTTTAAATGCATCATGATGCAAACACACGAGGAGAGTCCTGCGCATGACCGGCAGATCCACGTTTAGTTCAATTGAATGTGGAGGATTTAAACTGTGACGAGATGATTGACAGGGCAGCAGGATGCTCGTGACTATTCATAACTAAAACATTGCTATTCTGCTACACACTCAAGCATGGACATGCGTTTACGGCGTAGTATAAGTAAGCGAATCGAGACGCAGCACGTTTTTGAGTTTATAAAAGAGATTACAAATACCTTTTTTATTTATTTATTTCTTATTGCATGGTCTTATTGGAGCACGCCAGTTGGTCCGATCTCAGAAATGTTCTTGCGTTTTTACAGATATATTATCGGAAAGAAGGGAGAGACTCGCAAACGACTGGAATCGGAGACAAAAACCTCAATCAGCATCCCAAAACAAGGCGTGGAAGGACAGATCGGTAAGAAACTGTGATTTGAACGAACCCCTCACCCCTGACGTATTACTGTGATTCAATCATAAATAACCTCAAATTCCCTGGGAATGCATAAAAGCGTAGCTGTAGAAAACTTTAGCGACACAGAAGACGCATGTGCAAAATCACCCACACGATCTTGAGAAGTAAAACGTCTATCTGCTGCCCGGAGATGCTCGGCACGATTGGCAGGGGAGCGTTCAGTGAAACGCAATGATGTGTTGTGCAACTATATAAAAATAAAAGATGCTTTGCTGGTGAGAATGTTCTAGTAGCAGGATGTACCGGGAGCAGCGTGTTCTTGTGTGCAGCGGTGAGTACTGTATGTTCTTCCTGTGGTTGATCTGTGGGCTTATGGAAATGTACTTCTCTTTCTCTATGTGTGTGTGTGTGTGTGTTCAGTGGTCACAGGTGCACACAGCGCTGCCGTCGCCTCAGCTGTAACCCGCATCGAGGTTTTGATCGACAGCTTTCGGAGGAAGCAGCCGTTCACGCACTTCCTGTCTTTTGCTCTAAATCATCATCAGGTGCAGGAGGGCTTCTTGCGCTTTCGAGAGGAGGTGCTGGAACACTGTGGGCAGGTGGACAATCTGAATGGACAGCGTGTACTTTTAGACATGCAATCAGAGACGACTTTATTACTTTCTAATAGTTGCCAGTACTTAATGCAAGAATATATTATATAATATAATGCAAAATTTTTTAATGTAATATAATACAAAATTCTCTCTATTTACTTTTTAGATTTCTGTTCCTGGTCTTAATGTTTCCTTTATTAAACACTTATATTATATTATATTATATTATATCACATTATATTATATTATATTATATTATATCACATTATATTATATTATATCACTTTATATTATATTATATTATATTATATCACATTATATTATATTATATCACTTTATATTATATTATATTATATTATATCACATTATATTATATTATATCACTTTATATTATATTATATTATATCACATTATATTATATTATATTATATCACTTTATATTATATTATATCACATTATATTATATTAAAGGATAGGATCATTTAATATAATACGGTTAATATAAAATATAATGTATTATATTATTTTATATAATATTATAAGGGTAATATAATGTACATAAAATATAATAATTCAGTAATTATAATTTTAACTTAGTTAATTCAAGAATTTAATATAATATTAATATAAAATATATTATGTAATGTAATGTTGTAAGGTTATTGTATTATATTATACACAAGTAGTGTAAACTATTTAATATAAAATGATTATATTAAATTATTAAGGTGTGAGGTTAATATAATAATATAATATAATTAAATATATTTAATATATAATATAATAATTTATATAGTTAATATAAAAATACAGTTTAACAAGGTTAATATAAAATATAATTTAATATTAAATTAAAAAACTCAGTTTGTTTTGACCGTTATTATGTTATGAATGATTCTCTTGTACACCATGATAAACAGTCATCAAGAAAACGTGTGATAGATTTTGAATGGGTTTTAATATGTTGTGTGCAGGACGCAGGAGTGGATGCGAGTATTTTTCAGAACCCAGCTAAACTCCACCTGACAATCGGCACTCTGGCCCTGCTCAATGAACAGGAAGTGACACACGCAAATGAGCTCCTCCAGCAGTGTCAGAACGTTATCAGGTCTGTGTGTGATGTACACAAACACACATCGATCTCTTCAAACACTTTGTTCTGAAACATCGTGGTGACTTGTCTCTGCAGAGATATAACTGATGCGAAACCACTTCCTGTTGAAGTCAGAGGGATTGAATATATGAACGATGACCCATCAATGGTGGACGTTCTGTATGCCAAAGTTGCTGTTCAAGATGGATCTGACAAGTAAGATACAATTCATAACCTGGTATAGGGATATAATTCACCCAAAAATTAAACCCTTCCTTTACACATGAGTGTGTGTGTGTGTGTGAGAGAGAGTGAGAGAGTGTGTGAGAGTGAGAGAGAGAGTGTGTGTGAGAGTGTGTGAGTGAGAGAGTGTTTTGTGAGAGAGTGAGTGTGTGTGTGTGTGAGAGTGTGTGTGTGTGAGATTGAGAGAGTGTGTGAGAGTGTATGTGAGATTGAGAGTGTGTGAGAGTGTATGTGTGAGAGAGTGTGAGATTGAGAGTGTGTGAGAGTGTATGTGTGAGAGTGTGTGAGATTGAGAGTGTGTGAGAGTGTATGTGTGAGATTGAGAGTGTGAGAGTGTATGTGTGAGAGAGTGAGATTGAGAGTGTGTGAGAGTGTATGTGTGAGAGAGTGTGTGAGAGTGAGATTGAGAGTGTGTGAGAGTGTATGTGTGAGATTGAGAGTGTGTGAGAGTGTATGTGTGAGAGAGTGTGTGAGATTGAGAGTGTGTGAGAGTGTATGTGTGAGAGAGTGTGTGAGAGTGAGATTGAGAGTGTATGTGTGAGATTGAGAGTGTATGTGTGAGAGAGTGAGATTGAGAGTGTGTGAGAGTGTATGTGTGAGAGAGTGTGTGAGAGTGAGATTGAGAGTGTGTGAGAGTGTATGTGTGAGATTGAGAGTGTGTGAGAGTGTATGTGTGAGATTGAGAGTGTGAGAGTGTATGTGTGAGAGAGTGAGATTGAGAGTGTGTGAGAGTGTATGTGTGAGAGTGTGTGAGAGTGAGATTGAGAGTGTGTGAGAGTGTATGTGTGAGATTGAGAGTGTGTGAGAGTGTATGTGTGAGATTGAGAGTGTGAGAGTGTATGTGTGAGAGAGTGAGATTGAGAGTGTGTGAGAGTGTATGTGTGAGAGTGTGTGAGAGTGAGATTGAGAGTGTGTGAGAGTGTATGTGTGAGATTGAGAGTGTGAGAGTGTATGTGTGAGAGAGTGTGTGAGAGTGAGATTGAGAGTGTATGTGTGAGAGAGTGTGAGAGTATGTGTGAGAGAGTGAGATTGAGAGTGTGTGAGAGTGTATGTGTGAGATTGAGAGTGTGAGAGTATGTGTGAGAGAGTGTGAGAGTATGTGTGAGAGAGTGTGAGAGTATGTGTGAGAGAGTGAGATTGACAGTGTGTGAGAGTGTATGTGTGAGATTGAGAGTGTGTGAGAGTGTATGTGTGAGAGAGTGTGAGAGTGAGATTGAGAGTGTGTGAGAGGGAGATTGAGAGTGTATGTGTGAGAGAGTGAGAGTATGTGTGAGAGAGTGTGTGTGTGTGAGAGTGAGAGAGTGTGTGAGAGTGAGATTGAGAGTGTGTGAGAGTGTATGTGTGAGAGAGTGAGAGAGTGTGTGAGAGTGTATGTGTGAGAGAGTGAGAGAGTGTGTGAGATTGAGTGTGTGAGTGTATGTGTGAGAGAGTGTGTGTGAGAGAGTGTTTGTGAGAGAGAGTGTGGTGAGAGTGTGTGTGTGAGATTGAGAGTGTGTGAGAGTGAGAGAGTGTGTGCGCGAGAGAGAGAGTGTGTGAGAGTGTGTGAGAGAGAGAGTGTTTGTGAGAGACTGTGTGTGTGTGTGTGAGAGAGTGAGAGAGAGTGTTTGTGAGAGAGAGATTAACAGTAATTAATGACATTTTTGGTGTTTTTTGAAAATGTGAAACTGCTGAGATTTTTCTGTGATGCGTAGGTTTAGAGTTAGAGGAGAGAATAACAATTTGAACTGTATAAAAATCATGATTATGGATAAAACATGGAAACCCTGTGTGTGTGTGTGTGTGTGTGTGTGTAGGCTCCAGCAGATCGCTGACAGGCTGGTGGAGTGTTTCGCCTCCGCCGGTCTGATGGAACGCGAGCGGGACAGAGTGAAGATTCACGGCACCATCATGAACACGCTCTTCCGGAAAGATCCATCAGGTGAGACCGGCCAACATAAACGACCCCGACCGCTGACGACGACACCCGTCTCAGATCAGTTTAAAATAAGACCACCTTCAATCCTGCCACAACCAGCATAATCTCGATCACATTCGCTGAATCCAATCACACCAACCGTCTGGAATGACACAAACAGACTGACGGGATTGTTTATCCCGATGTTTTTCTGAAGTCGTCAATGTCTTCATCTCCGTCACACAAAGCTCTCATTCATCTGTGGCGGGAGGCCAGAGTCTGAGCGTGTTTGTGTCAGCGATCGTGTCCGCGCGTCATCACTTTTGTTGTTGTTGTGTCCGTGTCGTTTGCCAGCTGAGTGATGTGTTTCAGTGCCCTGAACACCACGGCCGGCTCAGAAACATGTTGATCACATCTCACTGTAGACCTGCAGATCTATTTCTTTTCAGACTGAATTATTGGTTCTGGCTCCCAAAAGTTCCATTTTTTGGGTTTGGCTCGCTTTCACAAGGCAACATTTTTAACACAAAGTGTCTATGCAAATCACATGTGAGGAGAAACTGTCCTCTTATTGGTCAGAATTTCCTGTTCACAGAACGAACCGAACCGAGTGAGAAAACGCAGCCGGTTCTGAAACAAACGCCCTTAATTTTTAATTCTGTGTTTCTCTCAGCGGAGGATAAAGGAGCTTCAGGAAGACCGAACACTAAAGATCGAGAGGCTTTTAATGCGAAAAACATCCTACAGGTGAGAAATGCCATCAGATCGCTTAGTTTGACTCCTTCAAATCCGGTTCAGCATCATTTTGTTGAGCAGAAATCAAAAGTTTGCGGTCAGTAATTCATGTTTTTATTCGGCGAGGATGCTTTAAATGGATCGAAAGCGACAGTAAAAAGACATTTATAATGTTACAAAGGATAATATTTCAAAAAAAATGCTTTTTATTCATCAAAGAATCTGAAAAACACAGTTTGTCACAAAATATGAAGCTGTTTCCACCATTGATAATAATCATAAATGTTCCATATCAGAATGATTTCTGAAGGATCATGTGACACTGAAGACTGAAAATTCAGCTTTGATCTCTGGATATAAATTACACTTTACTATCTATTCACATAGAAAACAGCTCATTTAAATTGTAAAAATATCTCATATTTTTACTGTATTTCTGATCAAATAAACGGCATTGATGAGATTTGCTTCATTAAAACATCATATTGATCTCAAACATTTGAATAAGTATAAGTTATGAGATATTTGAGTATTTATCTCCCTTCAGATATCGTTTCTGTGTGAAAATGTCACAGTAAACAAAAACTGTGATGATAGCATGATGCAGCAATGCCACTTAATGCGATAATCCATGTTTTTATTATAGTGCACGTGCAAAAACACAGTATTTCCATCATATGTGCACATTAACACGACATTGCATGATGGCTTTAAAAACAAAAACGTGTGGTTACTTTAACCGCGTGTCGCCCTCTGTTGGCAGTGAGCGGAACTGCACGTTAATTTGCAAACACTTCTCTCTTATTTATACACAAACACACACACACACGTTTCTGGACTGAAACGACTACGCCTGTTTTTCCTCAGAACTGATGTTCTGTTAAATGGTGAACATTCAGGGAAAACAACTCAAAAAAACATCATCTCTCATAGTTTCATCACATTTGAACACACTGCACATGTAAGTTCTGTGTTTGTGTAATTAATACGCCGTGTTAAAGTGTTTGATCACCCAAAAATGAAAAATTCAGTCATTAATTCCTCTCCCTCATGTCGTTCTACAACCTTCATTCATCTTCAGAACACAAATGAAGATATTTTTGATGAAATCCGATGGTTCAGTGAGAGACAATGAACACTTTCAGATGCCCAGAAAGACGCTAAAACATATTTAAAACAGGTCATGTGACTACAGTGGTTCAACTTTAATATTATAAAGCGACGAGAATACCTTTTGAGCGCCAAAATAACGACTTTATTCAACAATATCTAGTGATGGACGATTTCAAAACACTGATTCATGAAGCTTTACGAATCTTTTGTGTCGAATCAGTGATTCGGATTGCCAAAGTCACAGGCTTTGTTACATTTTACATTTACATTTAGTCATTTAGCAGACGCTTTTATCCAAAGCGACTTACAAGTGAGGAAAACAAAACAGAAGTGATACATCAGAAGTGATTCGAAATTTCAATAGTTCACGTGACTTTATCAGTTTGATATGCGATCCGAATCAGTGATTCGAATAAAAAGATTTGTAAAGCTTCATGAATCAGTGATTCGAATAAAAAGATTCGTAAAGCTTCATGAATCACTGGTTCGAATCAAACGATTCGTAAAGCTTCATGAATCAGTGATTCGAATCAAACGATTCGTAAAGCTTCATGAATCAGTGATTCGACACAAAAGATTCGTAAAGCTTCATGAATCATTGTTTTGAAATCGCCCATCACTAGATATTGTTGAATAAAATCATTTTTTGGCTCACAAAAAGTATTCTCGTCGCTTTATAACATTAAGGTCGAACCACTGTAGTCACATGACCTGTTTTAAATATGTTTAAGTCTCTTTCTGGGCATCTGAAAGTGTTCATTATCTTTCTGTCAGTAGAAGAATCACTGAATCATCGGATTTTCATTCAATTTGTGTTCTGAAGATGAACGAAGGTTGTAGAACGACACGAGGGTGAGGAATTACTTCGGGAGTGTCACTAGAGCTGGTTTCCACAGTAAAACAGCATTTTGTTTCTGATACTTTTATGCAAATATTTATGAATTTCACGCTGAAAAAGAATTGTGTGAAGAGCTGAACTGAGACTCTCTGTGTTTCTCTGCAGATGTTCGGAGAGTTTTATTTCGGAGCGTTTGAGCTGAACTCGGTGCAGATCTCTCAGAGGTTCTCCAGCGACGGCACGGGATACTATTCCTCTGCGGGACGCGTCACGTTCTCGTGACGGGACGGTTACATGCTCGCATGACTTAAAGATTTGGCGCCAAATTATGGATTCAGAGTCCGTTATTCTTGTCATGCACTGTAAATATGAATTAGAGCATTTCAATGGGAAATAAAATATTTTTGAGCCTTTTTCCCAGTGTTTCGATTCATCAAAGTGTCCTGAAAAAAAAAAAAGTATCAGTTTCCAGTAAAATATGAATTGTTTTCGACATTAATAAGCTTAATAGCTGTATAAAAGGCACCAGAGTCTGTGCATGAGTCATTAAGTGTTTTTATAAAACGCAATTTACTTTATTTGGATCAGAGTTTAACTGATCCTGGTCAGGGCTCTACGCTTACATTTCTTTTTAGGACCACTTGTACTCCTAATTTTAAAAGTTTAGGTGGCGTTTAGGTTTACAGACTGTTTAATGAGGCTCAGAAGTGGCATGAATGCATTTAAATTTGTGATAATGACGTTATTTCAAATAGAAAGTTTTGAATATATTAAATGATTTAAATAAATGAAACGATACTTAGTGTCACTGACCGATTCATTCAATTGATTTCGTTCAAACCGCTGATTCATTGTGGAACTAAGCAAGCGACTGTCTATAAATGACTGAGTCATTGAATCATTGACTCAATAGATTCGCTCGAAAATGCAGATTTTTTTGGAACTATTTTTATTTTTGACACTTATTGACACTGTCAGTGTCACTGAACGATTCATTCAATCGATTTCGTTCAAACCGCTGATTCATTGTGGAACTAAGCAAGCGACTGTCTATATGACTGAGTCATTGAATCATTGACTCAATAGATTCGCTTGAAAATGCAGAATTTTTTTTGGAACTTTTTATTTTTGACACTTATTGACACTGTCAGTGTCTCTGAACGATTCACTCAATCGATTTCGTTCAAACCGCTGATTCATTGTGGAACAAAGCAAACGACTGTCTATAAATGACTGAGTCATTGAATCATTGACTCAATAGATTTGCTCGAAAATGCAGATTTTTTTTGGAACTATTTTTATTTTTGAGACTTATTGACACTGTCAGTGTCTCTGAACGATTCACTCAATCGATTTCGTTCAAACCACTGATTCATTGTGGAACAAAGCAAGCGACTGTCTATATGACTGAGTCATTGAATCATTGACTCAATAGATTCGCTTGAAAATGCAGATTTTTTTGCAGTGTTTGCTCTCAGAGTTCGTTTGGAACTATTTTTATTTTTGACACTTATTGACACTGTCAGTGTCACTGAACGATTCACTCAATCGATTTCGTTCAAACCGCTGATTCATTGTGGAACAAAGCAAGCGACTGTCTATAAATGACTGAGTCATTGAATCATTGACTCAATAGATTCGCTCGAAAATGCAGAATTTTTTTTGGAACTTTTTATTTTTGACACTTATTGACACTGTCAGTGTCACTGAACGATTCACTCAATCGATTTCATTCAAACTGCTGATTCATTGTGGAACAAAGCAAGCGACTGTCTATATGACTGAGTCATTGAATCATTGACTCAATAGATTCGCTTGAAAATGCAGAATTTTTTTTGGAACTATTTTTATTTTTGACACTTATTGACACTGTCAGTGTCACTGAACGATTCATTCAATCGATTTCGTTCAAACCACTGATTCATTGTGGAACAAAGCAAGCGACTGTCTATAAATGACTGAGTCATTGAATCATTGACTCAATAGATTCGCTCGAAAATGCAGATTTTTTTGCAGTGTTTGCTCTCAGAGTTCGTTTGGAACTATTTTTATTTTTGACACTTATTGACACTGTCAGTGTCACTGAACGATTCACTCAATCGATTTCGTTCAAACCGCTGATTCATTGTGGAACAAAGCAAGCGACTGTCTATAAATGACTGAGTCATTGAATCATTGACTCAATAGATTCGCTCGAAAATGCAGATTTTTTTGCAGTGTTTGCTCTCAGAGTTCGTTTGGAACTATTTTTATTTTTGACACTTATTGACACTGTCAGTGTCACTGAACGATTCACTCAATCGATTTCGTTCAAACCGCTGATTCATTGTGGAACTAAGCAAGCGACTGTCTATATGACTGAGTCATTGAATCATTGACTCAATAGATTCGCTTGAAAATGCAGAATTTTTTTTGGAACTATTTTTATTTTTGACACTTATTGACACTGTCAGTGTCACTGAACGATTCATTCAATCGATTTCGTTCAAACCACTGATTCATTGTGGAACAAAGCAAGCGACTGTCTATATGACTGAGTCATTGAATCATTGACTCAATAGATTCGCTCGAAAATGCAGATTTTTTTGCAGTGTTTGCTCTCAGAGTTCGTTTGGAACTATTTTTATTTTTGACACTTATTGACACTGTCAGTGTCTCTGAACGATTCATTCAATCGATTTTGTTCAAACCACTGATTCATTGTGGAACAAAGCAAGCGACTGTCTATATGACTGAGTCATTGAATCATTGACTCAATAGATTCGCTTGAAAATGCAGAATTTTTTTTGGAACTATTTTTATTTTTGACACTTATTGACACTGTCAGTGTCACTGAACGATTCATTCAATCGATTTCGTTCAAACCACTGATTCATTGTGGAACAAAGCAAGCGACTGTCTATATGACTGAGTCATTGAATCATTGACTCAATAGATTCGCTCGAAAATGCAGATTTTTTTGCAGTGTTTGCTCTCAGAGTTCGTTTGGAACTATTTTTATTTTTGACACTTATTGACACTGTCAGTGTCTCTGAGCGATTCATTCAATCGATTTTGTTCAAACCACTGATTCATTGTGGAACAAAGCAAGCGACTGTCTATATGACTGAGTCATTGAATCATTGACTCAATAGATTCGCTCGAAAATGCAGATTTTTTTGCAGTGTTTGCTCTCAGAGTTCGTTTGGAACTATTTTTATTTTTGACACTTATTGACACTGTCAGTGTCACTGAACGATTCACTCAATCGATTTCGTTCAAACCGCTGATTCATTGTGGAACAAAGCAAGCGACTGTCTATAAATGACTGAGTCATTGAATCATTGACTCAATAGATTCGCTCGAAAATGCAGATTTTTTTTGGAACTATTTTTATTTTTGACACTTATTGACACTGTCAGTGTCTCTGAACGATTCACTCAATCGATTTCGTTCAAACCGTTGATTCATTGTGGAACAAAGCAAGCGACTGTCTATATGACTGAGTCATTGAATCATTGACTCAATAGATTCGCTCGAAAATGCAGATTTTTTTGCAGTGTTTGCTCTCAGAGTTCGTTTGGAACTATTTTCTTTTACGAAATAGAGCAAAATCTGACAATACTATTCCTAAAATGCGGCACTTAATATTAACTTCACGTTTATGGAAGTGTTGCATAAAATTTGCAAATTCCCTTTATAATTAAAAAAAAGCTGTCGCTCGTGTGTTCATCGCAATCTCACAAACTTCCGCTGTAAAAAGCAGCGTTTTGTCGCACGCAGTGATTTTCAGTTGCGAATGCTGATAGAGCCCTGCTGGTTTACATGAAGAAAGAAAGTCATATGGATTTGGAACTGCCTGAGGCCGAGTAAATTATTTCAAGTGTAAAAAATTATATTTGTACTTAATTTCTATGCCATAAAATATTTACATATGTATATTCTTTAAATAAAAGTCCGTAGTGTTTTAAGGAATTCCTTATGAGGGAATTAAGTAGTTTTTGTCATATTTTAATGACAAATGATAACAACGTTACCAATCCGTGTCCACGGAACTCGGAAGAATCCATGACTTTCTGACAAACTGTTCAAACGTTATTAGCGAAAATAGCCATTTTTCATATCTCAGGACCCATAGGTGACGCTGTTCCCAACTTTGGCATGGACCCTCAGATCATGAAGTTGATGAAGTTTACCGGGATTCATTTCGATTGATTGAAGTTTGGCTGAGATACGGCCTCTCAACCAGTTTTGGGTTCAACATTAAGTTTGCAACATAAAGAATAAAGATGAATAAGAAAAAATCTGTTCAGTCATTTATGTGCGGCTCGGTCCAAAAATCATCTGAGCCCATTTTTGAAAGAATTTGACAAAATCTAGAGGAAAGGTAGCATAAAAACAGAATACTGTACCTTTTCAGGTATACAAAGTTTCATTTTAGTGTCTTCAAAAGTTGAAACCATTTGAAAAGGGAATTTTTGAACTGGTGGTGGCGCTGCAGTGTTGCTTCTAGAGACTTTCAAAATAGCAAAGTCATCTTGAAGCCCCTAGTTGACCCTGGACCTCTGCTTTATCTTCTGTCGAAGTAGTGGTCAGTGTCCAGCAGGTGGTGCTATAAGGTTAAAGTGAGCCCGTTTGCTCTGAGAGAAGATGTGTCCCTCTTCAGGTGACTGTCCGCGCTGTTTTATTCAAAAGAAACCCGTCAAACTCATCCTAGCAAATCTTTCCATGAAAATATGAAGCTCTCAGTGTTTGTGAGGTTCATTTTTGTCTGATTGCATAGTTCAGATTAGTGAAAACGGTTAAATACAATTAATCCTGTATGTGAATGTGCATATATATATATATATATAATGTACACACACGTGCCTCTCACATATCAGAGTGATTTCTGAAGGATCATGAAAACTCAGCTTTGATCACTGGATATAAATTACGTTATACTATATATTCACATAGAAAAGCCTTATTTTAAATTGTAAAAATATTTCACTATTTTTACTGTATTTTTGGTCAAATAAATGCAGCCTTGGTGAGCGAGAAATACTACTCTTAAAAATATTTAATAAATCTTATTGATCTAAAACCAGCTGTGTTTATATATATATATATATATACACATGTGTGTGTATATTATATATATGTATATTATATATATATATATATATATGTGTATGTATTGCAAAACAATCCTTTACGCACATGAAAACGAAATAAAATATGTATATGTATATGTATACATGTGTATATATATATATATATATATATATATACACACACTTATATGTGTGTGTGTGTTTTGTGTTTGTATATAATATATATGTGTATATATATATATACATATGTATGTATACATGTATATTATATATATATTTACACACAGACACACACATATATATATATAATGTGTGTGTATTGCAAGACAATCCTTTATGCACATGAAAAAAGCGATATAAATATGTGTATGTATATGTATTTCTATATATTATGTATAATATATATATATACACACATGTATGTATATATATGTTTCTATATTATATATTTTTATATATATACAGTAAATAAACAACTTATAATAAATAAATAAGGCACATTCTTCATGTAGCAATTTGCTTGACAACACTGAAAGTCTTCAGTTAGACATGTGCCTTTATACATTATATAAAAGTAAAGGGAGTCTCTGCAGAGGAGTGAACCCACACACACTTAGCATGCAGGCAGAGCCACAAGTTAAAGCTGAATTTGGACCCAAAATGCTTCTCTTTCAGTCTCTCTCTCTCTCATGGGTGTGAGATGGTTTCTCAGGCTTGTGTGTGTGTGTGTGTGTGTGTTAAAGGTCAGCACAATGTCTTCATCAGAGCCAGAGAGTCTCCTGAGAGGATGAAGAGAGAGACGTGTTCACAGAGATGCTCATTTGTAAGTTAATGAGATTTGAGCTGCGATTCTCTTCTTGCTGGAGAAGAGCTGAGATGTTTGCTAATGAAAGCAGACATAAGTCAGCTTCTTAAAATGCAGTATAATAGTTTGCAGATCTGGAAATAGTTCTGCTAAAAATGGTTGTTTGCCAGGATGTAATTAGCGGCTCATTATAAATGCACTGATGCCTTCAGCGCAGATGAGATCATGAGTTTAATGAAGACAGGACTGCATTAATGGAAGTGACACGAGCTGGTTCCGAACCACGAATCTCCACTTTATTTAAACATTATGATATTTACAGCTAGTTTGATATCTTCTGAAACCTCACTGAGCGTGTTTTCATGTAAGAGCACAAGTAAATCAAGCAGATCTGATCGTCAACTGTTTAACTCTTTCTGCTGCAGTCATCTCTTACTGTATCCCATAATGCAATGCATTAAACCTAAAGGGTTAATTCACCCCAAAATGAGATTTTTCTGTCATTAATTCGTGTCGTTCTACAACCTTCGTTCATCTTCAGAACACAAATTGAATGAAAATCCGATGATTCAGTGATTCTTCTATTGACAGAAAGATAATTTACACTTTCAGATGCCCAGAAAGAGACTTAAACATATTTAAAACAGGTCATGTGACTACAGTGGTTCGACCTTAATGTTATAAAGCGACGAGAATACTTTTTGTGAGCCAAAAAAAAAATGACTTTATTCAACAATATCTAGTGATGGGCGATTTCAAAACACTGATTCATGAAGCTTTACGAATCTTTTGTGTCGAATCACTGATTCATGAAGCTTTACGAATCTTTTGTTTCGAATCACTGATTCATGAAGCTTTACGAATCTTTTGTTTCGAATCATTGATTCATGAAGCTTTACGAATCTTTTGTTTCGAATCAGTGATTCATGAAGCTTTACAAATCTTTTGTGTCGAATCACTGATTCATGAAGCTTTACGAATCTTTTGTGTCGAATCACTGATTCATGAAGCTTTGTGAATCTTTTGTGTCGAATCACTGATTCATGAAGCTTTACGAATCTTTTTTGTCGAATCACTGATTCATGAAGCTTTACAAATCTTTTGTGTCGAATCACTGATTCATGAAGCTTTACGAATCTTTTGTGTCGAATCACTGATTCATGAAGCTTTGTGAATCTTTTGTGTCGAATCACTGATTCATGAAGCTTTACGAATCTTTTTTGTCGAATCACTGATTCATGAAGCTTTACAAATCTTTTGTGTCGAATCACTGATTCATGAAGCTTTACGAATCTTTTGTTTCGAATCACTGATTCATGAAGCTTTACGAATCTTTTGTTTCGAATCAGTGATTCATGAAGCTTTACGAATCTTTTGTTTCGAATCAGTGATTCATGAAGCTTTACAAATCTTTTGTGTCGAATCACTGATTCATGAAGCTTTACGAATCTTTTGTGTCGAATCACTGATTCATGAAGCTTTGTGAATCTTTTGTGTCGAATCACTGATTCATGAAGCTTTACGAATCTTTTTTGTCGAATCACTGATTCATGAAGCTTTACAAATCTTTTGTGTCGAATCACTGATTCATGAAGCTTTACGAATCTTTTGTTTCGAATCACTGATTCATGAAGCTTTACAAATCTTTAGTTTCAAATCAGTGATTCATGAAGCTTTACGAATCTTTTGTTTCGAATCAGTGATTCATGAAGCTTTACAAATCTTTTGTGTCGAATCACTGATTCATGAAGCTTTACGAATCTTTTGTGTCGAATCACTGATTCATGAAGCTTTGTGAATCTTTTGTGTCGAATCACTGATTCATGAAGCTTTACGAATCTTTTTGTCGAATCACTGATTCATGAAGCTGTACAAATCTTTTGTGTCGAATCACTGATTCATGAAGCTTTACGAATCTTTCGTGTCGAATCAGTGACTCGGATCGCCAAAGTCACGTGAACTGTTGAAATGTTGATACACTAATACTAATGTAAGATATAAATATTCATTTTTTACTAAATAATGTTTTAATTTGGGGAAAATTTTTCATTCACAAATGTAAGTGCCTTAAAGCAAAACCATTGTTTTTCAAAAAAAGAATTTTGGTTGTACTGTAAATCTCTAGGGATGTTAAAATGCATAAAAGGAAAAAATCTATTTACCTTAATGAGGAAATTTAAATTAGACCCTGCTGTGTAAATTTTTAATTTTTAATTTTTATTTAATTTTATTGTTGTTGTGCTCTGTTCTTTTAGATTCTCTTGCATCTTAATACTGCCTTATTGTACTTGTTTCCTTTTGTAATAAAAAATTTTTTTTTTTGATACACTAACTAACGTAACGAAGCCTCGTTTACTGAAACCACGTGACTTTTGGCTGATTCGACACAAAAGATTCATAAAGCTTCATTGTTTGGAAATCGCCCATCACTAGATATCGTTGAATAAAGTCATGTTTTGGCGCACAAAAAGTATTCCCGTCGCTTTATAATGTCACGGTCGAATCACTGTAGTCACATGACCTGTTTTAAATTTCCAGTGTGAGGGAAAAAAAAATGATTGATGATATTATTTCGTGATTTGGAGTATGAACAGACGGCATCAAGCAATTTTTGGGACCTGCATGCCTTTAATTTTGTTTTAGCAAGACAAAAATTTACACAAACTTGGAATGAATGCAAATTAGCCATATTATTTCAGACACCTGAGGATGTCACGAAATTAAACACGCTGTGACGCATACTGTATCTCTTACTATTTATAAAATAATTGCCATGCTGGTGGAAAGAACAAAAATGTCATCTGACGGATTTCCCCCCATTTTTTTAAACGTATGATTCATTAAATATTTGCTCACTTGACTGTTCTAGATGGATCCCGATGTGAAACCAGTTTCTTTAGGGGATGTTTTCATGAAAAGACACTGTGTTTCTCAGAGTCTCAGCAGTAATTGTCAGAAGAAGACCGGCACCCTGTCCTGATGTCAAGCAGCACCACTGAGTAACTCATGAGTCAGCGCTGCCCACATTAAACCTCCGCCGTCCTGCATGTATATGGGAGGATTCTCATCTAACTCTTTAAAGGTACCATGCAACTTTTTTCGGTCATAATTAACATTTTTATCCAATCATATTCATCCGCACTGACACGCAGAGCCAAAGCTTGGAAAAAAATGCTTGTAGTTTTGTGTTTTAACCACTAGAGGGCCAAACGTAAGTTACATAGTGAACCTTTAAACGAAGCAGCTGAAAGATTTTACTCAATGACATCGGAGACTGAGGTAGGATTTTTTTTAGGGATTCAAGTGTGTAACGCTGAAACTCTATTGTAATTCTTAAAATTTCCAGCATTCTCACCTAAAAATGATCGAGGAGGCCGAACCGTAAGTCGTAGAGACTTGAAACTTTGAGGGCTGGTAGTATTCACTCCGTCTACATCGTCACCAAAGCTCGCCCCGATCGGCCTGACGGGGGCGCTACAACGGTCAAAAGTATGATATCGCTCATAACTTCTAAACTGTTAGGCGTAGACTCAAGTGTTTTACATCACTGGAATCGGACAAAATGTCTCATTGTTGCAAATATTTTGCATTTTTTTGAAAAACCTACTTTTGCGAACTAGTCGTAGGTTTTTGGCCTGATCGGAACTAAAACAGTGCAGCGAGGTTCTCTGGAGTCTGATTGTCAATAATTACTCCCGAAAAAAGTTGAAATTTCGATTCACGGTCTCTAAGGGCCGCCAAAACGTTCAAAGTGGGCGGAGCCACTTTTACTAAAACGGCTATAACTCGTGAACAGAATGAGATATTTTCACCAAATTTGGTGCATCTATGTAAGAGCTCATTCTGTGGTGGTGTAAAAAAGGATGTGGCGACTGGCCACTTGTTGGCGCTATAACAGGAAAAAAACCATAAAAACGGCTTTAACTACTTCAATATTAGTCCGATTGACTTGAAAATTGGCATGCAGCGTCTTTGTCCAAGGTGCCATGATTGACTATGAGGACATTGACGTATCTCAAAAAACATGTCCGCCATCGGCCAATGAATTTTGAGCAGCTGTCACGGAGAAACGAAATCGGAACGAAACTCGCTGGGTCTGTTTGACTCTCGGCCCTAGAGGGCTGTGAGAAATTCGAAAGAAATCGCCTTTTCACGTGTGTAATTTTTCGCACACGCCCACGGCATTCTTACCACATGGTAGAACTCCTCATTCTGAGCCTCCAAGACCGCCGTTTTCTATCGAATTGTTCATTAAATATTGAAGATTATTTTTAAAAATTAGTCCTTTTTTGGCTCAACCTCGAAAACAATTAAAAAGCTTTATAACCCATACATTTCCTCTGGTAAATTGCCTGTATTTGCTGTAAATTGTCTTTTAAATCTAAAATCGAGATGGTTGCAGGCTTGCAAAATAATTATTTTACGCATGTGCTTGAAGCGCTTGAACCCCAATAATTGCTATATATTCTCATCGAGGCTACAATCTTCGCTCTGATCTTCACATTTAAACTCTGAACGCCTCTTCTCTTCTTCATCAGGAGCGATGCCGTGTCAGGGATTCTCACCATCTCCGGCTTTGCAGTGAGTCGTATGAGCTAAATGTTTCTTTTCCAGCTGAACGATGCTGCCAACAGACGCTTTTATTCCACTATATCGAGCTAGTGAACTCTAAACTGATTTCACATCTTCCCACTCAATAAATCAGCATTGAGTTAAGGCCGTGGGCTTCTTTCACACATGCAGGATTCTCCGCCCACCTGCAACCTCCACGTCTCATTCACAAGCTGTTTCAACAACCTCTCGCAATGCACCAACACTTCTCATTTATTATCTTCAGACTGTCTTTGATGAAGTGCAAGCGTTTTACAGTCTCGTGTCATGTAACAGAAACCCATTTCCTTCTGAAGTCTGTTAACTAGCACATGATTTCTCTGAGGGTTTAAACATAATATTGAGGATGTATTTCCAATTAGTAAAAGGCCACCTCACAATGCTCTCCTTATTCTTTTCGTAGCATCTCCGTTGTCACCGCAGGTTTAGAGGCAGATTTATTTAAGATGTGTTCATTTGAAAGGGGTTCAGTTTGCCTCATATTCACAAATGCTGCATAAATAACAAGTAAGAGTTGATTATCTGACACTGGGACTATTGATATACTGCCAGTTTTCTGGGATCATAAAGATGTTTGTAAACATATGTTTCCAAACTGTTCATTTTGACAGATATCCGGAAGGAGTTTGATTTACTTAACCACTTATTTATGTTTTACTGGGGTGCACGGATAAATAAAATGTGAGATTGTTGTAGAGAAAGTGGATTGTTGGCATTTCAATCTAAAGCAGCAAATAAAAATAAACTGATTTATGTCGGAATAGTTCAGAAATGTTTGAAACGGCACAATAATCTATCTTTCAACTCTGGTCTCAGATTATTAGACTAATCTCTAGTTTATTCCATTAAATATTCCACTAAAATAGAGCTGAAATGATCTGTGGTGAATGAGAGTGTGATTATCACTTACAAAAACACCATAGTATTACCATGTTTTTGACATGTACTATGACATTCTCTGAAGTTCCATGAAAACATATTATACATAACATACATATAGATATATATATATACATATACAGTACTGTGCAAAAGTTTTAGGCAGGTGTGAAAAAATGCTGTAAAGTAAGAATGCTTTCAAAAATAGACATGTTAATAGTTTATATTTATCAATTAACAAAATACAAAGTGAGTGAACAGAAGAAAAATCTACATCAAATCAATATTTGGTGTGACCACCCTTTGCCTTCAAAACAGCATCAATTCTTCTAGGTACACTTGCACACAGTTTTTGAAGGAACTCGGCAGGTAGGTTGGCCCAAACATCTTGGAGAACTAACCACAGTTCCTCTGTGGATTTAGGCAGCCTCAGTTGCTTCTCTCTCTTCATGTAATCCCAGACAGACTCGATGATGTTGAGATCAGGGCTCTGTGGGGGCCATACCATCACTTCCAGGACTCCTTGTTCTTCTTTACACTGAAGATAGTTCTTAATGACTTTCGCTGTATGTTTGGGGTCGTTGTCATGCTGCAGAATAAATTTGGGGCCAATCAGATGCCTCCCTGATGGTATTGCATGATGGATAAGTATCTGCCTGTACTTCTCAGCATTGAGGATACCATTAATTCTGACCAAATCCCCAACTCCATTTGCAGAAATGCAGCCCCAAACTTGCAAGGAACCTCCACCATGCTTCACTGTTGCCTGCAGACACTCATTCGTGTACCGCTCTCCAGCCCTTCGGCGAACAAACTGCCTTCTGCTACAGCCAAATATTTCAAATTTTGACTCATCAGTCCAGAGCACCTGCTGCCATTTTTCTGCACCCCAGTTCCTGTGTTTTCGTGCATAGTTGAGTCGCTTGGCCTTGTTTCCACGTCGGAGGTATGGCTTTTTGGCCGCAAGTCTTCCATGAAGGCCACTTCTGACCAGACTTCTCCGGACAGTAGATGGGTGTACCAGGGTCCCACTGTTTTCTGCCAATTGTGAGCTAATGGCACTGCTCGACATCTTCCGATTACGAAGGGAAGTAAGCATGATGTGTCTTTCATCTGCTGCAGTAAGTTTCCTTGGCCGACCACTGCGTCTACGGTCCTCAACGTTGCCTGTTTCTTTGTGCTTCTTCAAAAGAGCTTGGACAGCACATCTGGAAACCCCTGTCTGCCTTGAAATTTCTGCCTGGGAGAGACCTTGCTGATGCAGTATAACTACCTTGTGTCTTGTTGCTGTGCTCAGTCTTGCCATGGTGTATGACTTTTGACAGTAAACTGTCTTCAGCAACCTCACCTTGTTAGCTGAGTTTGGCTGTTCCTCACCCAGTTTTATTCCTCCTACACAGCTGTTTCTGTTTCAGTTAATGATTGTGTTTCAACCTACATATTGAATTGATGATCATTAGCACCTGTTTGGTATAATTGTTTAATCATACACCTAACTATATGCCTACAAAATCCCTGACTTTGTGCAAGTGTACCTTGAAGAATTGATGCTGTTTTGAAGGTAAAGGGTGGTCACACCAAATATGGATTTGATTTAGATTTTTCTTCTGTTCACTCACTTTGCATTTTGTTAATTGATAAATATAATCTATTACCAAGTTTATTTTTGAAAGCATTCTTACTTTACAGCATTTTTTCACACCTGCCTAAAACTTTTGCACAGTACTGTAGATATATATTTATGAGTATTTTAATGTGGCAATCGTTCAGTACCGTGATGTATATCATAGTATGGGATTACTGGACTTTGTTATAATTAGATTTAGTTAAGGTTTGCAAATGGTTTTTAGCTAAATTATGGAGGTGGAACATTTCTAATAGCTTTTAAAGATAGAATATTCACACAAAAAATACTGTGGTGGTGTTTGACAGTAGTGGTAAATGAGGCTCATACTAAACATATATAATATTATGTATATATGTGCATGAAAATAAAATGTATGGAATATATAATGTACATGTGTATACACACACACATATATATGTGTGTGTGTGTGTGTGTGTATATATTATGACCCTCATATATATGTATATGTTAATCTATATGTTAAACATTTAATATGCTGGTATGTGTGCATGTTTTAAATATATATATATATATATATATATATATATATATATATATATATATATATATATATATATATATATATAAATAATGACCTTCATTTATATGTATGTATAACATAAAAGAGGGATATTATGACCCTCATATATATTTATATGTTAATCTATATGTTAAACATTTAATATGCTGGTATGTGTGCATGTTTTAAAAACATAAAAGAGGGATATATATATATATATATATATATATATATATAACACGTATTAAATGTTTAACATATAGATTAACATATACATAACCAATATTATTGGTAACTATATGTTATGCCATCGTACTTCAAAGAATACCATGTGATTACCATGCTAAATGTGTAAAAATGGTAATATTATGCTAATTGGTTTTTACTTTGATCGAATCGACGATATTTCAGACGCTATTTCGTTACTGTCAGCATTAATTGATTAATTTAATTGCCTCAGTTGAACGGCGGACGCGCACAGATGCTGTTGACGCAGCTCACTGGACGCGCGCGCGCGCGCACTCGCGCGCTCTCTCATTCTTCAGTTCGCCCGTCGCGCGTCACCTGAGCAGATATCACAGCGTCGCCTCGGATCGCTCTCGTCGTTTATTCGTGAGAACCGGACCATGATGAGAGGTTTATCTGTTGTTCAGCTGCTGCTCGTGACACTGAGCGCGTCTCTGACGAGCGCGAGGGAAGCGCGGGAGAACGGCGGCGGGAATTTCCTGGAAGATGAGCAGCAGTGGCTCTCCACCGTCCACCAGTACAGCCGCACCGTCAAACACTGGAACCGCTTCAGAGACGTGAGTTTCTCCGCCGTCACACTAATGCCTGTTTATTTTAAACCTATGTATTGTTTTCGCTATTTATCTACTTGTAAATTCAATTGAACAAATAATCTGATTGAACCGCAGCGTTTTTAAAGTCTCGACTTTTAAAGTCTTGACTGGAAAAAATGCCGTTAAACCGTTACTGCCGTTAATAACGGTTCTGTTCGTTTAATAAATTAACCCCGTATAGCGGGGCATGTTGTCACAGTCAAAAGCTTATTGGCACTGATCTGAGAAGAATATTGGACAATATTTTTTTTATTTTTATAAAATATTATATTTTGTGTAGAAAAAAATAGTTATGTATTATAGGCTGCGAGCAAAACCGATATAAAACAATTATACAAATAGAAACAAGTTATAAATTTTAATTTTAATGTTGAAATAAATGTTTGAAGGCATTGTGTTAGAGTAAAACTGATGAGATCTAGACTTTGTGACAACTAGCCCCGGTGTCTGCTATTGCAGTGCAAGTATGACGGTGATTATTAATGTTTTGATGGTATTTATTTATTTACAAATAACAGTCTTGTATCTTGTATCTATTTGATTGTCATTGTCATACTTTTAATTAAATTTAATATATTATTTTGAGTTACTGATGTCTGTCGATAATTAATATTTATCGCGATTAATACTGATATTTATTTAGTCGTTTTTTTTTACTTGGATTACTTTTTTTCTTTCAACAGTAGTTTATGTTATCTTCATGTGCTATCGGAATTATCGTAAATACGAGTTTAAAAACCCCTCAAGTTCCCGAGATGAGCGGGAATAAACTTTCAACATGGCGAACAATGGCTTCTGTGACGAGTATTCTTCATTAGTTTTTCCACAAATGTAGGGCGGGGCTTGATTTTGTTCATGGGGAGTTGATTGGATGGTTGTGGTTTGCTATTGGTGGATCTCATGTGAGTGACAGGTTGCCCCGCCCTCATCATTAGAACAGAGATGTCGCTGAGAGATGGAGGGGAACATGAATTTAAAACAATAATGATAAATTAGTTAGAATAAACACTTGAGTATTCCTTAATTTTTAATATCTTTCCATTGCATGAAAGGTTCTTTATCGTGAAAAACGGTTCTTTGGATTATTAAAATGTTCTTTAGTTCTTAAGTCAGGATTTCGAGTTATAAAGTCAGAATTGCGAGATATAAAGTCAGAATTGAGAGATATAAAGTCAGAATTGTGAGATATAAAGTCAGAATTGCGAGTTATAAAGTCAGAATTGCGAGTTATAAAGTCAGAATTGTGAGTTATAAAGTCAGAATTGTGAGATATAAAGTCAGAATTGCGAGATATAAAGTCAGAATTGCGAGTTATAAAGTCAGAATTGCGAGTTATAAAGTCAGAATTGCGAGTTATAAAGTCAGAATTGTGAGTTATAAAGTCAGAATTGTGAGATATAAAGTCAGAATTGTGAGTTATAAAGTCAGAATTGTGAGTTATAAAGTCAGAATTACGAGATATAAAGTCAGAATTGCGAGATATAAAGTCAGAATTGCGAGTTATAAAGTCAGAATTGTGAGTTATAAAGTCAGAATTGTGAGTTATAAAGTCAGAATTGTGAGATATAAAGTCAGAATTGCGAGATATAAAGTCAGAATTGCGAGATATAAAGTCAGAATTGCGAGTTATAAAGTCAGAATTGCGAGTTATAAAGTCAGAATTGTGAGTTATAAAGTCAGAATTGTGAGATATAAAGTCAGAATTGTGAGATTTAAAGTCAGAATTGAGATATAAAGTCAGAATTGTGAGTTATAAAGTCAGAATTGTGAGATATATAAAGTCAGAATTGAGATATAAAGTCAGAATTGCGAGTTATAAAGTCAGAATTGCGAGATATAAAGTCAGAATTGCGAGATATAAAGTCAGAATTGCGAGTTATAAAGTCAGAATTGCGAGTTATAAAGTCAGAATTGCGAGTTATAAAGTCAGAATTGCGAGTTATAAAGTCAGAATTGTGAGTTATAAAGTCAGAATTGTGAGATATAAAGTCAGAATTGTGAGATTTAAAGTCAGAATTGAGATATAAAGTCAGAATTGTGAGTTATAAAGTCAGAATTGTGAGATATAAAGTCAGAATTGCGAGTTATAAAGTCAGAATTGCGAGTTATAAAGTCAGAATTGCGATATAAAGTCAGAATTGTGAGATATAAAGTCAGAATTGCGAGATATAAAGTCAGAATTGAGATATAAAGTCAGAATTGCGAGTTATAAAGTCAGAATTGTGAGATATAAAGTCAGAATTGTGAGTTATAAAGTCAGAATTGCGAGTTATAAAGTCAGAATTGCGATATAAAGTCAGAATTGTGAGATATAAAGTCAGAATTGCGAGATATAAAGTCAGAATTGAGATATAAAGTCAGAATTGCGAGTTATAAAGTCAGAATTGTGAGATATAAAGTCAGAATTGTGAGTTATAAAGTCAGAATTGCGAGTTATAAAGTCAGAATTGTGAGATATAAAGTCAGAATTGCGAGTTATAAAGTCAGAATTGCGAGATATAAAGTCAGAATTGAGATATAAAGTCAGAATTGCGAGTTATAAAGTCAGAATTGTGAGATATAAAGTCAGAATTGCGAGATATAAAGTCAGAATTGTGAGATATAAAGTCAGAATTGCGAGATATAAAGTCAGAATTACGAGTTATAAAGTCAGAATAGCGAGAAATAAAGTCAGAATTGCGCGATATAAAGTCAGAATTGAGATATAAAGTCAGAATTGCGAGATATAAAGTCAGAATTGAGATATAAAGTCAGAATTGCGAGTTATAAAGTCAGAATTGCGAGCTATAAAGTCAGAATTGCGAGATATAAAGTCAGAATTGTGAGTTATAAAGTCAGAATTGAGATATAAAGTCAGAATTGTGAGTTATAAAGTCAGAATTGCGAGTTATAAAGTCAGAATTGTGAGACAAAGTCAGAATTGCGAGATATAAAGTCAGAATTGAGATATAAAGTCAGAATTGCGAGTTATAAAGTCAGAATTGCGAGATATAAAGTCAGAATTGCGAGATATAAAGTCAGAATTACGAGTTATAAAGTCAGAATAGTGAGAAATAAAGTCAGAATTGCGAGTTATAAAGTTGCAATTACATTTTACATTTTTTTAGGGGTGGAAATACGCTTCCACAATAACGATATTGTCGTCCACACAGATTTTTTTTGTTTGTTTTTGGCAAAGCAGCAAGAAAACATTCCCTGCTCTTTTCCACACATAATCTCTCCTCATCTCCACGACTGTTAGGAGGAGATAGAGGGTGGGAAACGGAGGAAACGAGCGAGAGGTAGTGAGAAATGACAGCTGAAGTCGCATCTGCTCCCCGAGGCCCTCCTGTCTGGATGAGTTAGTGCTACAAAGACAGACTTTGTGTGTTTTGTGTTTATTCCCAATAGACACCTTGGGAACTGTCATTCAGTGCAGGACCGACTCCGGTGACAGGCGAGGGCGGGAGATTGTGTGCGGGTTATTAGATCAAGAGTTCTGGTTTGGACTGCGCAGACCGGTGGTCTTGTGTAACCCCACGATGTGATTGGTCAGTCGGAGGGCTGTATTTATTTCTGTCTTTGACGAACAAACTACAGGTTGTGTTGTGCTGCATCCAAGCCAACACGTCAACGCATCTTTCTATGGAAACTTGTTTCCGCCTCAGAATTAAAAAGAAAATAAAAAAGGTAATTGTGACTTTATCTCACAACTCAGACACTCTTAAATACAACCGTTCTTTATTGGCATCTTTGGTTCCACGAAGAGCCTTTAACATCCATGGAACCTTTTCATTCTGCAAAAGGTTCTTTAAAATGGTCCATTTAAGAACTGATCACTGAAATGTTCTTTGTTTGTAGAAACGGTTCTATGGCATTACTGCTATTTTATGCAAGGCATCGGTTTGTTTCCAACATGCGAAAAGACAGATGCGACACTGGTTTAGGTGACTCGCATCGTGCCACTATGTTGCTTCGCTTAAAATTAAATGATATGCAGTAATGATATACAGCTGTGTAACACAAAAACTACCCAAACACTGGGTTACGTCTGACCCAGGAGCTGGGGAACTCAAACTACCCAAACACTGGGTTACGTCTGACCCAGGAGCTGGGGAACTCAAACTACCCAAACACTGGGTTACGTCTGACCCAGGAGCTGGGTAACACAAAAACTACCCAAACACTGGGTTACGTCTGACCCAGGAGCTGGGTAACACAAAAACTACCCAAACACTGGGTTACGTCTGACCCAGGAGCTGGGTAACACAAAAACTACCCAAACACTGGGTTACGTCTGACCCAGGAGCTGGGTAACACAAAAACTACCCAAACACTGGGTTACGTCTGACCCAGGAGCTGGGTAACACAAAAACTACCCAAACACTGGGTTACGTCTGACCCAGGAACTGGGGAACTCAAACCACCCAAACACTGGGTTACGTCTGACCCAGGAGCTGGGTAACACAAAAACTACCCAAACACTGGGTTACGTCTGACCCAGGAACTGGGGAACTCAAACCACCCAAACACTGGGTTACGTCTGACCCAGGAGCTGGGTAACACAAAAACTACCCAAACACTGGGTTACGTCTGACCCAGGAACTGGGGAACTCAAACCACCCAAACACTGGGTTACGTCTGACCCAGGAGCTGGGGAACTCAAACTACCCAAACACTGGGTTACGTCTGACCCAGGAACTGGGGAACTCAAACCACCCAAACACTGGGTTACGTCTGACCCAGGAACTGGGGAACTCAAACTACCCAAACACTGGGTTACGTCTGACCCAGGAACTGGGGAACTCAAACTACCCAAACACTGGGTTACGTCTGACCCAGGAGCTGGGGAACTCAAAAACTACCCAAACACTGGGTTACGTCTGACCCAGGAGCTGGGTAACACAAAAACTACCCAAACACTGGGTTACGTCTGACCCAGGAGCTGGGGAACTCAAACCACCCAAACACTGGGTTACGTCTGACCCAGGAGCTGGGTAACACAAAAACTACCCAAACACTGGGTTACGTCTGACCCAGGAACTGGGGAACTCGAACTACCCAAACACTGGGTTACGTCTGACCCAGGAGCTGGGTAACACAAAAACTACCCAAACACTGGGTTACGTCTGACCCAGGATCTGGGTAACACAAAAACTACCCAAACACTGGGTTACGTCTGACCCAGGAACTGGGGAACTCAAACCACCCAAACACTGGGTTACGTCTGACCCAGGAGCTGGGTAACACAAAAACTACCCAAACACTGGGTTACGTCTGACCCAGGAGCTGGGTAACACAAAAACTACCCAAACACTGGGTTACGTCTGACCCAGGAGCTGGGTAACACAAAAACTACCCAAACACTGGGTTACGTCTGACCCAGGAGCTGGGGAACTCAAAAACTACCCAAACACTGGGTTACGTCTGACCCAGGAACTGGGGAACTCAAACCACCCAAACACTGGGTTACGTCTGACCCAGGAACTGGGGAACTCAAACTACCCAAACACTGGGTTACGTCTGACCCAGGAGCTGGGGAACTCAAAAACTACCCAAACACTGGGTTACGTCTGACCCAGGAGCTGGGTAACACAAAAACTACCCAAACACTGGGTTACGTCTGACCCAGGAGCTGGGGAACTCAAAAACTACCCAAACACTGGGTTACGTCTGACCCAGGAGCTGGGGAACTCAAAAACTAAGCGCAGTTGATCTTGTGAGTAAAAAGTCACAAAGGAACAGCTTGTTTGTTTCCTAAATACGGTCCATCACTCTGAGCTGAGTGCACCGGGATACGGCGACGCATGATGAAGATTGTGTGAGTAAATGAATCTCGTGTCTTTCAAACTTCAGAAGTTTCACGCAGGTCAGAGGTGAAGTCTGGAGTGTTGTGATGTACATGATGACTTTGTGCCGTATGGCAGACTCGAGGTGTTTTCTCACACTAATGATGTGTGTGTGATTCATGTTTCTTCACACTCCTGACGCTGTAAACAGTCTCTGCGCCTCACGACACACTTCTGTGCAGCAGCCGTCTTCTGTCACTCAGCGCTTCGTGTTCGTCAGCACGGGCCGCATGACAAAAGACATATTTCCAGAAGACCTGTTGAGGTTTACTTTTTACATTCCGTTACATTATTGAATTATCTTTATCCTGTAGGTCTATTCCTTATTTACCTGATACAATATTTGTCACACATGGAGGGATGAAGAATAAAAACTTCCGGCATAAACTTGTTCTGGTGATAATTTGATTTGAACAACTCGTATCTCTTAGAATCAGATTGTTATTCTCACTATTTGATATAAACTATTTAATATCCCAGTCAAATTGTGAGTATTTTGTGCTTTGCTGCATGTTAAATGTGGAGCCTGAACAGCGTACCGCACTCTTCTAGAGATGCAGGAGTGTTTTGAGATCTGTCAGGTGATTCAGCGACTCCGTGAGCAGCGGATTGATGCTCCTGTCACGTCAGCACCTGTTTTTGCATAATATGATGCAGATCTCAAACTTCAGAACCGATTCGAGCACAATTAGCTGAAGCGTCTGAAGGGAAGCGTCACTCAAACGTTGCAGACGGCGTAATATCCGACGCGGTGATTGATTAATCGCTCTGCAGCGCGGCATCATTGTTGTTAACAGCAGCACTATCGTCGGGAAAGCTCCGTCTCATCACCATCAGTTCTGCCGTGAAGAATGTTGCAGTCCCGTTTCAGACAGATGTCTTTACTCTGGTGATGCAGCGTCTCGCACAGATGGTTGTTTCACAGAAAAATATGGGGAATATGGCGAGAGTGATTTGTTGCAACTGCTGTGAATGAGTCGGAATAAAGGGAGTTTGTTGCGTGTAAATACTGGAGAAGTGAGCTTTGGATTTTTGCGTGCGAAGAATTTATGGAACAAGTGAATTTACAGTTAGTTTGCTCCTCTGAACCGGCCATTAAAAAGGATTTTTTTTTTTTTTTTTTTTGGCGGCAATTCTGTAGAAGAGTCACGTTTGGTTCCCAAAAGAACCTTTCAGTGGACGGTTATCAAAACAACCATTTTATGCTAGAGTGAATAATATTGAATTAATAATGGAATAATCTAGAGCTGCAACTAACGATTGTTTTTTTTGATTAGTCGACTACTCTAACGATTATTATTATTTTTTTTACAATTAATCTAGTGATCTTTTTTAAAGTAAGGCTGCGTTCACACTCGTCATGTTTGGTTGGATTAAAGCGAACCCTGGTGCGATCGCTCATTTCGTGTGGTTCATTTGAGAACCCTGGTGTGGACCGGGACCGCTAAAAAGACGGGTCTCGGTCCGCTTCCAAACGAACTCTGGTGCGGTTCGACTGATATATGAACGCGACACGGACCAAAGACGTGTAAACGAACCAAAAACAGGACGTGATGTCACGAGATGCGACGCTACAGGTCAGCTGATGTGACGACGCGGGAAGATCGGAGTATCCAAAATGAGTCGAGGGCAAACGTGGAGCAACGAGGAGGTGAAGTTTCTGTTTCTGTGAACAACGGAGGAAATCCTGCTGCTGTTTTGAACATTTTATGAGCTGTTCGTGATTCTCAGCTGGTCAAAATAAAGCATGAAATGATGGCGTTTAATCCAGAACACAGCGTTGTTTTGAATGTTCGGCTCCGTCGCCAAATATACGTCATAAAAGACGACCAATCAGCTCGTGACCGTATCCCTACGCCTTTGGTTCGGTCACTTATGGTTCGCTGTTAAAAATGCCAGTGTGAACGCTAAGAGGACCAGGACTATATGTTTTGTTTTTGTTTTTAGGTCCGGACCGAACGAACCGAACTACAAGTGTGAACGCAGCCTAAGGAGTTAGAACTAATTCAGCAGTTCATTGAGGTGTAGAAACACATTATGTAATAATACGATTTGATTTTGATCAAAAATAAGCCGCTCATGTGTGTTCGTCCAGTGGACATTTGAACTTTAACATGAAGAGTGTCAAAGACTTTCTCTACAGTCTTGAAGGAACTTTGATCGTGTTCAAGCGTCTCCTGAACCGTGTGTTTTTCCTCTTGCGCCGTCTGGAATGCAGGGAGTCTTGTGATTGGTTATCAAGCCAAATTTTGTCACATTGTAACGCTGGTTTGTGTCGAGCAGGCGCGCGGTCGGCGCTTAGCGAGCGCAGGGCGGGAATCAGGAGCGCGAGCGACTCAAACCTCGCACGTGCGAAAGAGAGCGTCCGCGCACGTCCAAATAAACTTCTTTAAAATGCAAAACTGATTTTCGTTCGCTCGAAATATTTTCTTATTTGCGAGACGAAGATTTTCTCCTCGACTCAGTTCAAATGCCCTTTTGCACGTTCAAAATATGATCTTTCGCGCGCAAAAATTCGTCAGAGATCCGATTCCACAGGTGGAACGCCATTTGGGTTCTGCAAAGGGAACAAAGGAGCGTTTTATCCGGCCTCTGTTTAAAGTATTCCCACACTTTTGATCATCGTGGTCCAGGTTTTTGTGATGGAATGGAACTTTCTCCGTTCCCAGGAGCAGAAGCCGCCGTTACGCCGGATGAAAGACGAGTCGTTGCAGCACTAGAATAATCCTTAATTATAATTCTTTTGTGCATGGAAAGATTCCAAGAACCTTTATTTTTAAGATTTTTTTAAAATAATGTTGCGCATTTCTTCGTTTTGTTTAAGGGGATTGATTTGGATGAAGAAAAACTAGAGTTGTGCATCATTCAGAATTAAATTAAGATGAATCACTATCACTTGGTGGTTTTCCTCATTTGTGGCAAATAGCTTTGCATTAAAGTGTCAATTCATTTTAACCCTTAAAGACCTCCTAGAACATTTTCTGGCTCTCCTGACTCTCCTGTACTTTGTTTTTCTAGCAGTCTGCTCAAGTGCCATATATCACTGTAAACAGGAGAGCTTCAGTTCAGCTCATTTAAAGTCTCAATTTGACATTTATTTTGACTGAGAATGGGTGAATTTACCAGACTGAAGAAAAACGGCATTGTGAATTCAAACTGAACCTCCTGAGTTTTTTTCCTTTAGAAAATTACACCCGGATGTTCTAGATTTCCAGATGAAATTGTGTCTACATGTAACAATCCCTAAACAAGCTATAGATATATAGTTGTTGTTATTACAACATTATTATAGGGACTTTTCAGTGAAAAACTGGTGCTTTTTTTATTTACTGACAATGTAGATGTGTCTAAAAAAAAAGTTCAGGGAGTAAAGTCAATAAAAACATTGTTACATAATAACAGAACACTGAAGCAAAAGTGATATTTATATGTATGTGCAATCTGAACATGAACAACAAACGCAAATAATGAATCAAATAGTGAAAATTGTCTCGTGCAACAAAAATACAAACAGTGCAAATGATTTTCACAAACGAAGTATTTACGTAAATGAAACTGAACTGTTGGTTGCGTCAGTTATCTCCGTATGATGCCTCATCTGATGTTTTATACTTGTTTTTGATTGGTTATGATTGGTCAAAAAAGTGCAAAACTGTTATTTTGTTTTCATGCACACAATCACACAACTACTTTCACTTTGCGTCTGTTCATATTTTCAAAGAAACACGCTAATTCAAAATACCAAAACCCACGAATAAAAACTTGAAGCAGTTTCGTTCAGTACGGAGCCTCTGAGACGAGTGGGGAAATCTCGAAGCTGGGAATCTCCTCTTTTGGAATTAAATGTGCCTTTAATTTTTTATTTTTAGCCGCAGACGTCAGTCTCCGTCTTTAACGGTTTAATTCCAGTTCAGTTCCAGAGGTGATGTGGTCCAGAGGAAGCAGAATTACATTAATTTTGTCAATATAATCTTTGAATATTGGCTTGACAAAGGCTTGCTTTTTAAACTCACAATTGCTATAAAAAAGTCAGAATTGTGAGATAAAAAGTTGCAGATAGCTTTCTTATTTCATGGTGGGCACCAACTAACATAGAGATGCCATCTGTTTTGTTTTTTTGTTTGTTTTTTGTGGCCAAATCAATTAAAATTCCAATTTATGCATTGAAAGGGAGCCAGTTGTTTTTATTATTGTTGTTTTTATTGTTCTGGCAGATAAAAAAGAGAAGATGAATGAAAAGAAGAAAAGTAGTCACCGATAGAGACACATAAGTCCAGTGCTGTATGTGTTGATGTCTGTTGCTTTTGGTTTTCGTGTGTGTGTTAATGGGAAAATAATTAGTTAAAGCCTGATTGTCTTTATGTGTCTGCTGAATCCTTCATGATGACATGACTTCATTTTGGGAGTTTGTGGATTTAGTGTGAGCAAGATGAAATCATATTACTCTTTGTACCTCGAATATGTTGTGTTCTTCTGTTTACAGGTAAATACTTAATTACCATATATGGTAAACGGTTCAGGAAGGGGGTGTGGCATGAGCGCCACTGCCTCACGCCACTATTACCATATATGGTAAATGGTTCAGGAAGTGGGTGTGGCATGAACGCCACTGCCTCACACCACTTTATTACCATATATGGTAAACGGTTCAGGAAGTGGGTGTGGCATGAGCGCCACTGCCTCATACCACTATTACCATATATGGTAAATGGTTCAGGAAGTGGGTGTGGCATGAGCGCCACTGCCTCACACCACTTTATTACCATATATGGTAAACGGTTTAGGAAGTGGGTGTGGCATGAGCGCCACTGCCTCACGCCACTATTACCATATATGGTAAATGGTTCAGGAAGTGGGTGTGGCATGAACGCCACTGCCTCACACCACTTTATTACCATATATGGTAAACGGTTCAGGAAGTGGGTGTGGCATGAGCGCCACTGCCTCACGCCACTATTACCATATATGGTAAATGGTTCAGGAAGTGGGTGTGGCATGAGCACCACTGCCTCACACCACTTTATTACCATATATGGTAAACGGTTCAGGAAGTGGGTGTGGCATGAGCGCCACTGCCTCATGCCACTATTACCATATATGGTAAACGGTTCAGGAAGTGGGTGTGGCATGAGAGCCACTGCCTCACGCCACTATTACCATATATGGTAAACGGTTCAGGAAGTGGGTGTGGCATGAGAGCCACTGCCTCACACCACTTTATTACCATATATGGTAAACGGTTCAGGAAGTGGGTGTGGCATGAGCGCCACTGCCTCATGCCACTATTACCATATATGGTAAACGGTTCAGGAAGTGGGTGTGGCATGAGAGCCACTGCCTCACGCCACTATTACCATATATGGTAAACGGTTCAGGAAGTGGGTGTGGCATGAGAGCCACTGCCTCACGCCACTATTACCATATACGGTAAACGGTTCAGGAAGTGGGTGTGGCATGAGCGCCACTGCAAATTATACAACTTTATTGAGCTTCTGCATGTAAAACTTCTGAAGTTTTAGTGGTAACTGAGGCTTATTTTACATTCAGGACACATTGTACATAAAAGAACAGAAATCTTGTAGCTGTCAGAGACAGCGGACGGTCTTGTCTTATGTTTTAGTTGTTATAGCAACCATAGGTATGTTGCAGGAGAGTTTTAATAGGGACCCAATGCATGCATTAACGAGCAACACGTATGTTACAGTATTTATTCATCTTTGTTAATGAATATGAACGTTCATTGTTACTTAATGTCAGCTCAAGTTCTTTAAGCAGTATTAACAGATGCAAATTTTGGTTTCAATAACCATCTAAATATCAATGAATGTTTACCATACTTAAATACCATGGTATAGAGTGGAACTACTGTACTGTTTTAGGACATGTGAAGTCATTTACGTGTTATTTAATGTCAAACTGACTGTATTTGATTTATTTAGAGCTAGACTCGTGTTCCCGTTTGTTCAGTCCGTTAATGAGGATGTGAACGCATAAACTCTTGCTTCACTGCCGCCATGATGGTGCTTAATTCTTAATGATGCATCTGTTCCGCACCTGGCCCTTTAAAATTTCATCACGAGAAACCTTGCAGCTCTCGGTGTCGCCGGGACGCTGTATGAAACGGCTGGCGTACGGGGACATTGAGGAGTTGCTGCAAGCCTTGTTTGTCCTTCCGCATATGCTTGCAGTCAGACAGCAGGGGATTGTGGGTAATTGCTCTTGCCCAGGGCGATGTGACCAATCCGTCTGCCCTCCACTGCCCACACGAGTTTTTCCTGAACTGGCGCAGGATAGAGGATGTTTTAAAAGGGACGCGTCCTGTATGGATGGCACACATTGAAGTGGCAGTTTTTAAAAAAAGACCCCTAGTTTTATTTTGGCGTCTATTACGATAGTTTTACACGCATCCAAGTTCAAAAAAACACATTTTCTGAAACGCTTCAATCAAGGATTTGGCCTCTCTAAACCCCGCCTTTCTGAGAGCTGCTCTACTCTGATTGGCCAGATGACCCATTCTGTTGTGATTGGTTGGAAATCAAACGCTCATTAGCATATCTGAATCTTGATTCGCAGTGACTCGAACAGGAACAGTTTTACCGTATTAATCTCAACAAAGTGGATTTGCTTTGACAGCAACCGAACTCCTCCAGTCTCAGACACAACTGCAGCGATTGAGGGCGGGGCAAAGAGTCGCCGTTCAACCAATATTCAACCAATATGCAAATGAGTGACACACCTACATGGGTTCAGCGGGGAGTGAGTCTGGAATTACTGACGACTCGTTTTCAGCAGTTCAGAATCGCTTCTTTCTTCTAGGAGACCATAACATTTATCTTTGAAACTTTTCAGAGCTTTAACTTTCACAAACATCTCTATTACATGAAAGAGAAAGCATAATGAGGCGCTTTAAAGCAAGTTTCTGTGCACATTCATTTTACATCCGTTTTCTAATGAAAACGTTCAGCTAGTTAAATAATGCAAGATTTTTGGTTACAATTGTTGGGATGATTAAAAGTGTTTCTACATGACAATTTGTTGGAGAGTAAGACGTATCACAACCACAAGTTCTTTCACAAGTGTTACATTTGTATAAAAGATTATGAAAACTATATATATTTTTTAAATTTAAAATAACATCCAGTGATGGATTACTCACTTAAATCCAGGAACATGAGTTTAGAAAATAAATACAATTTCACGGTGACTTTAACAACTTAATTCATGTTGTTGTTTTTTTTCTCAAAGCAAAGCCAGCTCTAATTTTCAGTCCAGCAGTTTTTCGGGGATTTTTGCACGTGCAATGAGAATTTTATAATGTACTGAAGCGTCAGGATTGATGTTGTGAAGCAAAAGGTCCGTTCATCTCACGGCGCCTGTTGAGTTTCACTATGTTTGTGTGTAGAGAAGGTTATTGTTGAAATGGATCATGTAGTGAACGCAAACACACACTGATCCACATCAGTTTAACGCACATTACGTTCTCAGATTCAATGCATATGCAAGAAACAGCTTTGCTTTTGCGCGGCCAGATTTAGATGCGTTTGTGTGAGAGAGTGTGTAAATATTTCTAGAGACAGACAGTAACGGTTAAGCCGATATCAGGCTCGGCGGTCGCAGAACCAGAAACGTATGGAAATATATGCCAAAGCAAACATGGATGTTTGAACGGTGAATTGCATGCGTGTGAGTCTGTTGATCACGAGTTCATGTATTTCTCTTGCCATCAAACGGCTGTTGTTGTTCCGTTACATGATTTGTTTTTGTTTCAAGCACAAACTCACTTCATTTTGAGGATTTTTTTTTTTTTTTTTTCAGAAAACAAGATCTTTCTTCTCCTGTAAATGTATGTTGAGTTTAAGAACGTTTAGATATTTGTACTGGAAAATGAGGTTCAATATAGAAACTTTAGGGTTCTTTAACCCTTGAGCGTTGTTCAAATTCACCACCCTTTCGTTAACTGCTTTAAAAATGTATCAGATAAATATTTTTTTCACATTTTTTTGCTTAAATCTATTAATCAACCTCCGTCCTGATCAAACCTACTATATTTTTTTAAAAAAAATCAGGATTTTAACTCTTTAAAACGTTAAAATCTGATGCTGCACAAAAACGAACAACGCATCAAAGCCGATGTTGTTTCTAATCTTTGACACGTTTTTTTCCCAAATCAGTGACATCATTGATGAATTTGGCAATTAAAGAAGCCTTGAAATGTAACTTTTTTTGTTTTTCAGGAAAACCAATAATTTTGTTGACTCCCCCCCCCCCCAATTTTTTTTTGAACAGTAGTGTATATTGTTAAAAAAGATTTCTATTTTAAATAAATTTTTATTCTTCAAAGAATCCTGAAAAAAAGTATCGCAGGATATAAAAAACTATTAAGCAGCACAACTGTGTCCGACTTCATCAAATCATCATATAACAATGATTAAGCATTTCTGACGGATCATGTGACACTGAAGAGTGAAATTTAGCTTAAAAATTCAGCTTTCCATCACAGAAATAAATTATATTTTAAAATGTTATTTTAAATTGTATTATGTCACAATATTATTGTTTTTTTTTCTGTATTTTTGATCAAATGTGTGTGTTATAGAGAAATGCACCGTGCATGTAGTTGTGAAGAATGTAGAAATGTGTCTGGTAAAAATTCATCTGAAATGATGTTTGATCTAGTAGTTTCAACCAATTTTCATTTAAGTTCCCTGTCATAGGCAAAATTCCATGTTTATTCCCATATATTCCCGTTAATTCCCACGGAGGGTTTCCAGCCTTGAAAAATTCCCGGAATTTTGCAACCCTAGTTTTAAAACCGGAATGTTTAAATCACTCTGATCTGATTATAAAGCTCTTATTTGAGTCTTTTGGCTCATGTTGTCTCAGCCACTCCAGTTCATTTGTGTGTGTAACAGTGTGTCATGGCCATGATATTTCTGTGTGTTCTCACAGCTTTGCAAAAAGTTGAATCATTTAAGAGCTTTTCCTTCTAAGAGAGACAGATTGCAAAGGAATGGAGTGTTTTCACCGGACCAAGCCGCCGTTCTTTTGACAGTGGAAGCCTTTGTTGTGGGTTTTTGCGAGCAGTTCGTAAGCGTTCGGATTCTGGAAGTCTGCATTTGAAACTCTCTCGGGTGTCAGATCGCGTTTCTGATAGCGGGGAATAATTTAAGGCGGAGATATGATCTCCGACTGAAGTCGTGAGACACAGATGGATCTCCAGGTATTGCATCGTTTGAAGAATCGTAAATCATGTGTGACATGAGCGCGCGTCTCTTCGGAATATCAAACCTAATAACAGAGCGCTTCCTTTGTTCTCCTGAAAGTGTTTTGTATTCTTGTCTTCTCTGACACAGTGGGCGCAGGAAGTCTCTCTGTTTTATGTGTTCGAGGTAAAGACGTGTTAGCCTGCGGATGAGGCCGCTTCAGTGATGATGATGTTTTAGAGGAAGTCTTTGTTCTCGTTTTAATGACGGACCTCCTGCAGCCGCGTTCAGTTTGGTGGTTGTTCTGCGGTTCTTGAGGGGAAAGTGTTGGACGAGTGTTTCCTGCTGGATTCCATAGAAATAAAAATAGAATGCGAAACGGCATCATGTGACGGACATTTACAGTGAACATTTCAGACAGAATCTCTGTCAAGAAAGGTCGCATTTTACACCAAAATAACCACAAATAAATGTATTTTGTATGAAGGAAATGTTAATTGTTGTGGAAATCTTAATAGTAGAGTTTAATTTCTTATTTTTCAAAATAAAAATTCCTTTTGTTGTATGTTTGTTTTTGGGGTAAAATGTGGCAGGACACGTCACTCAATCGAATTGTATCTTATACAGCGTTATTTTAGTTTTATTAATATTTTGAGTTAAAAAATGTGGGGTTAAAAACCAACCAAGTTGGGTTAAAAATGGACAAACTCAGTGATTGGGTTAAATGTTTGACCAATATGCTCATTTAGTCAACTATTGTTTAAAAATGACGATATGTCTGGATTAAAATGAACCCAAAATATGTTGAATATTAAAAATCAGACACATAATTACTAGAGGAAACCATAATAATCAAAAAGTGAACATTAATAAAAGATTTAATAAATTGTTATTCATTAAACGTATTAATAAATGTTCGTTTCCAATATACTTTTGGTTCATTTTAAGCGAGCAATACAATAATTTTTAAACAGTAGTTCGGTTAAATAAAACTACCCAGCAGGTCGGGTAAACATTTAACCCAATCGCTGGGTTTGTCCATTTTCAACCCAACTTGGGTTGTTTTTAATACAGCATTTTTTAGTGTATTTTGGGTTCGTTTTAAGCCAGCCATATGGTAATTTTTAAACGATAGTTAAGTTAAATAAAACTACCCAGCAGGTTGGTTTAACATTTAACCCAAATGCTGGGTTAAAACAACCCAATTGCTGGGTCAAAACAACCCAATTGCTGGGTCAAAACAACCCAAAAGCTGGGTTAAAACAACCCAATTGCGGGGTCAAAACAACCCAATTGCTGGGTCAAAACAACCCAAAAGCTGGGTTAAAACAACCCAAAAGAGCTGGGTTAAAACGACCCAAAAGAGCTGGGTTAAAACGACCCAAAAGAGCTGGGTTAAAACGACCCAATTGCTGGGTTAAAACAACCCAAAAGCTGGGTTAAAACAACCCAAAAGAGCTGGGTTAAAACGACCCAAAAGAGCTGGGTTAAAACGACCCAAAAGAGCTGGGTTAAAACGACCCAATCGCTGGGTCAAAACAACCCAATTTCTGGGTCAAAACAACCCAAAAGCTGGGTCAAAACAACCCAAAAGAGCTGGGTCAAAACAACCCAACTGGTGGGTCAAAACAACCCAATTGCTGGGTCAAAACAACCCAATTGCTGGGTCAAAGCAACCCAAAAGAGCTGGGTTAAAACGACCCAATTGCTGGGTTTGTCCGTTTTCAACCCAACTTGGGTTGTTTTTAACCCAGTATTTTTTAGAGTGTGTCTTTTGACTAATGGTATTGATGTTCTGGAGTGTTCTGGACCGGTGACGGTGTTTAGTCTCTTGTTTCTGTGGAGTTGGAGTGAATCTCGGCTGGCGGCTGGCGGCCTCGTATGTGATATCCATTAATTCCGGCCACACGATAAGAGCCGCGGGCCGGAGGTTGTTTGGATTCTGCCCAGGAGGAGACCGACTCACACTCGACTGAAGCAAACGTCCAGTTTCATGGTGCTCATATGGCCGGACTGATATGAAACTGCGTTCTGTGAAGAGCCTTAATGCATTTCTGACAGGATGCCGCGGCGGGTCTTTTATTTCTCGGGCATGTCTGTCAGTAAATGGCAGCGCTGCAAGAGCGAGAGCGCATAGAGAATGAAAATAGTGAGTGAAAGGAAGCAAAAAAAAACGTTGACAGCGCTCCGGGTGGTGTTTCAGAGAGGGATACAATGCACACTATGTTCTGAAGCGTAGTGAGCCTCATCTTAAGTAGGGCGGCACTACCAAATTTCCAATTGCGATTGCAGATGCCACGGTTTAGCATTATTCTGCATGCTCGAGGCGTGTTGTGAGAGTGTAACGGGTCTGACCCAACACGAGCGTGTACACTGATTGGTCGAACGGATGCAAAACGGCTTAAAAAGCCTATATATTTACTCCACGAACTAACTCGACAAACATGAAAAACAGTGACAGATGCACCTCTCAACCTTACGCTCAGGAGAAAATACGATCTTTTCGACGTGTTCTCAGGCTGAGCTGTTCGGAGAACAAGTTTTCACTTCAGAGTTCCTACCGACGGCGCGAATGCAACCAGGAAAATGGCTCTGAAGGCAACAGTAGTTCGTAGGGAACTCCACCCTAGTGGCGAGTTCCTGTAACTAAATTCCTATAACAACATGGTGCAAAAGCCACTATAATTATACCATGCATTTTTATTTTTTTTTATTTTTTTTTACATTTGAGGCTTAATGATATGGAAAAGCAATAAAAAAAAATCCAGAGTTATTTTTATATGAAAATATGGCATGCAGTTGCTTCAAACAATGCTATAAAATGCATGATTCAATATCAATTGTGATTAATAATCACATTTACAATTTCAAGGGACTAATCGACAATGATGATATTTTACCCAATGTTGTTTTCGATGAGAGGCACAACCCTCATTGTGAGTAGGGCTGTGCAATTAATCGCAATTGCAATCGCAATTTGAGCACATGCAATTTCTAAATCGCACAAGTCTGCAATTTTATTTGTTCATTTATTTATATTTTAATTGAGAATACTGCAACGTTACTGTGCGCATGTTTAAGATGTTGACCAATCAGAGCTTGCTCAGCACAAATGAGAACAAAGCAAAGCGGGAGAACAGAATAGACAAATGGGAGGAAAGAAGAAAAAATACGGATGCGGTTCAGAATAAACAAGAGAAATTCAACATCAGTCGTTTGAGAGAGTTTTGGAGTCAAACACTGGACAAAAGACGCCAACTCACACTTATTTCACACAAGCTGCTGTATGAGAAATGTAAGACGGCGATGAATACGAGTTTAAGCAGGTGAAATAATCCTCATTTATTTGATGTTGTGTGTTTTAAAGACAGTTAATGACAGTTTTGTTGATGAAGCTGTAAATACAGTTCCTTCACTGTGAAACATTATGTACTTCTTGTGCACTGAATCCATTCAGATTGAAGCATGTTTGAAAAAGCAAAAACAATTAGCAAAATTGCAAAATAAATCGCAATTGCAATATTGACTAAAAAAAATCGCAATGTGATTGTTTTGTCCGTATTGCACAGTCCTCATTGTGAGTCGAGTGAAGTTGCTGCCTTCAAATCCGTCACTTTTAGGATGTAGTTCCCAATGTAGACAGCGACTCGCTCGGGTTTTGGAGCAACGCTAATCCGCTACAAAAATATGCTTTCTCTGAGAATGAAACCACAATAAAATAAAACTGCGGAGAGAAGCGTTTGGGGAGAAATAGTCCTCCTTACTTCACAGGTCACAGACTGACAGGCAGAGGCTCTTTTGAGGCTTGAGGAGTGACACGTTGCGTCTCCACTGCCAAAGCAATTTGTGGAGCGCTGCGTTTCGAGGACAGGGTTTCATTACAGAAGCTGCTGGGTCATCGACCTGTCAGTCAGCTCTGATTTTGTCAATCACTGGGACGCACAGATTTAGATCATCGAGAATCTCAGTGATTTTAAAAACAGACCGTTTGCAATTTTCTGTAGTTCAGTGCTCAGTTTCGCACTCTCCACTCGTGAATGTTCTTGAAACACTCAAACAGTATTTAGACCTTCATGTAAGATTCATGTATTTGGATTGCACAGTTGTACATTATACAGTTAAAACCCCAGAGTTAAATCAACTCTGCTCAGATGACATTTGGCCCTTCTCTAAATAGTGTTAAAGTAACACTGAAGCAGAGTTAAAGTTAATGAGATAATTAAGCAATTAATTAAGTGATGATTGAACATTAATGATGAACGCCTGCTGTTAACAAGCAGAATCACTGAAGAATAGAGAAACACAAGAACTACAACTGATGAAATCAACTGAAGATAAAAGACGTTCAATCTTTGAAGAGTGTGACTTTAACACTAGTTCAGTGTTACTTTAACACTATTTAGAGAGGGACCAAATGTTATCTGAGCAGAGTTGATTTAACTCTGGGGTTTTTACTGTGTAACAAACTAATAAACTTAATGTGATGACGGTCGCAGAATTAAAACGTCCTGATCATTCACTCTCCTCTGTGTCATCCAAGATGTTCATGTCTTTCTTTCTTCGGTGGGAAAGAAATGAAGAGGAAAACATTCCAGGATTTTTCTCCATATAGTGACTTCAATGGGGTTCAACGGGTCCGAATGTCAGTTTCAGTGCAGCTTCAATGATCCCAGACGAGTCTGATCTAGAGAAACCATCGCACATTTTATTAAAAAAAATGTACTTTTTAAACCACAAATGCTCGTCTTGCACTGCTCTGATGCGCCACACACTACGTCATCATGTTGGAAAGGTCACGTGATGTAGGAGGAAGTGCCGCATTTTCTCATTTTCTCTTCCAACTTCAAAATCGTCCGACATTGTTGTTTTTGGCTTAATATTTGCACGTTCTCTTTGTAAACGCTGGATCGGTTCGTCCTCCTACGTCACGTGACCTTTCCAGCGTGATGACGTAGTGTGTGGCGCATCAGAGCGGTGCAAGACGAGCATTCGTGGTTTAAAAAGTATATAAATGTTTAATTAAGGGTGGATTGAAATATTCGCGCACAAGTTTTATGCGCACAAACATTCTGCGTCTCAGACAAATACGAAATTGACCGCAGCCTAATTTATAATCGACCTCATTCATGTTCTTTTAACAACAAAAGACACAGAAAATCACCCACTGCTCTTGACTGAAATACTTTAATAAGCGTTAATCTGTTTAATCTATACCGTGAAGACAATGTAGTGTTCGATTACTTTATTAAATTTCTCCAGCCAGCCTGAAAATTGTGAATTTTGGTGTCATAATGGAAATTTTATATGCATTTTAGGTCTGTAAAAAATGAATTATGTATTTTTCTTTTTTTTTAAATGGCTGTGAATGAGCTTTTTACCCACATCATGATGTAGATATTGACTAACCAGCCGAACTTTGACCCTCGGCCGATTAATCAGCAGATTTTTGGACATCATGAGATTGATCTCCAGACATGACTATCGGCACCAGCTCCGCTGAAAAGCCCACATTGATGGAGCGCTGGTGTCAATCTGCTCTTTTCTGCTTCGGTTTACATTTTGCTCATTCTCAAGGGCTTTGTCTGCATCTAATTGAACAGCGCAGCTCCTAAATGCTACAAAATCACAAATGGATTGTGTTGGCAGAAGCCGCACATGCGGATGTGTGGATGTCAGATTAGTATGCGTGTGCAGGATCGGCGCAGCGTGAAGCATGCAAATTTTATTGGAACTAAATTTCAGCAGAGCTTCCTAGTAGGATTCGCTCCAGGAGCTCGACAACATTATAATGAGAAATCTGAGCTGCTGTCGCTGCCTTTGTTTCTAATGACACTTTCACTGTTCTGGCTTCAGCATCTGATTCTGAAAGGCAAACTCTCGTCTTACCGTCCTTCCAGCTTTCATGCGTGAGAAAAACCCTGAGCGTTTGAAGTAACGTGAAATCACAATTTGCTTTCATGCTT
>CM074296.1:1699053-1729053 GCA_037194245.1 Opsariichthys bidens
TATTCATCCCAAGACATTTTCCATCCAGCTGCTGTGTTAAAATCCCTCATGCTCCTTACAGTGAATATTTCATTCCTCGAATCCTTAAAAGCTCCATTATTGGCGAATATCTCAGCTGCTGGCCATTAACTCGAAAATAGTGCTGTCATATTGACTTCACGACCTGCAGACAATTACACATTACTGTCTGAAATCCTGTCTAATGTGGCAGTAATCACAGGGCCAGCGGGACTGAACACGCATCCGATAGTGGATCAGGAAAGGCTTTTGTTTGAGAGCGTAGATTAAAAAGGGTGAAATGGGGATCTCGATTCGTTCCGGAGGTTTTTACAGCCACGGCTTTGCATAATTTAATTCAATAGCTCCCTTTGGTCAAACGAACTGGATTACTCCACTGTAATCGTGTTTTAGCATCATAAATGTGTGTGGATAAAACTATATGGATATGGAGGTCGGACGATCCGTGTCTGTCATTATAGGCCTTTGGGAATCAGAATGAGATAAATATGGCAAAAAAAACGAGTGGATTTGGATGGATGGGCAGCTTTCGCGTTAAATCACACCGCTTCGACACTTCACACCCTTGCTTTCAGAAGGAGCTACGTAAATTTATGAAGCTTGTAAGTGTGCTACAAATCATAGTGCGGAAATTGCGCCGTGCTCTCATGTTTCTATGGAAACACCTCCAGCGCAGCTCCGAGCGGGAGAGCGAAAGATGTTTCAGCCTGTCTGCGGTCACAGAGCCCTGAAAAATCACCGGCATTACTCGCCTCATGGGGTTTGACCGAGAGAGAGAGAGAGAGATTGACGGACAGTGGAATGGAGGGATCAGAGCCGTGATTTCAGCTGCTGCAGTGACTGATTGTGAGATCGTGCTGCTGTTCTGTTTGGTATTATGAATAATGTACAGTAAGAAGGTCATTATCATAAAATAAAACAGCAACAGTGGGATCAGATGACACATTGTGGTGCTTTAATATATATATATTAGGGTTTCACAAAACTTGTGATTTACCATTCAAAAGTATGGGGTCGGTAAGTTTTTTAAAAAGACTTTTATGCTGACCGAGGCTGCATTTATTTGATTAAAATTACAGTAAAATCAGTAAAATTTTGAAATATTATTAAGATTTAAAATATGTTTTTTCTATGTGAATATATAGTATAGTGTAATTTATATCCAGTGATGAAAGCTGAATTTTCAGCATCATTACTCCAGTCTTCAGTGTCACACGATCCTTCTGAAATCATTCTGATGTGCTGCATTTATTTGATCGAAAATACAGTAAAAATGTGAAATAGTTTTATAATTTAAATCATCTGTTTTCTACATGGATATAAAATAAAATATAATTTATATCCAGTGATCAAAGCTGAATTTTCAGCATCATTACTCCAGTCTTCAGTGTCACATGATCCTTCTGAAATTCTAATATGATGATTTGATGATTGTTGAAAACGGTTCATAAAAGTTTACATACATATATATGTGTGTGTGTGTGTGTGCATATATATATATATATATACATACTATAGAAAAACTCAACACATTTACAGAATTGCAAATCACATTTTTTAAATTCCTCATTCAAAAATGTAAAAAACAAACGAAATAAATTGAAGTTGGAACTAAATATTACCAAAAATAAGGTTAAAAGTAGAAATATTAAAAACTGAAAAATGAATAGTTAATGAAATGTTCCATCAGTGTAATTTTTAAGAGTTTTGATTATCCAGTATCATGGAAAGCCTGTATAGTACAATATTACATATTCCTTAATGAATGCATGTACATTCCGTTGAATAATAATAATAAAGCATCATGGTATTATCTTGGAAATAGTACAAATATTACGTTAGATTCGCAAGTAGCAGAACGGGGAGAAAAACATCCAGTCAGATTCGCAGTTTGTTTTTCACTGGATAATCTTCACAGTTGTCGTGTTCCACGTTTTCCCGCCCCTGCAGTGTCTTTCCTAATCTTTGGAACATGTTTTCTCGGTGTTAAAGTAAAGCGTCGCGTGTTCTCTCTAGAGAATGGACGATCCCGTCTCTGATTTGTGTTCGTGTGTTGTTCAGTCTCTGGTCTGTCGTTGTTTGTTTGCGGTCTTGTTTATCAGTTTTCCGACACACGCAGAAAACAGATGGTGTATTCTCCGGTGAAATGCCGCTTCCAGCCTGATCTTCTTCTTTTTCTCTCCTCTAGTGTAGTTTTGAATTATTCACAATCAGTGCTGAGATGGAAAGAGATCCATCTCATGATTCGCATATAAGAGATTCATCATCATTTTCCATGATTGAGAATGTAAAATCAGCTTGTTGTGCTTTTAGAGCGTCGCATCCCCGTCATTTTTATAAAGACGGTGTTTCCCCACTTTATTTCTTTGGTTAATTTGTTTAAAGTCACCATGAAATCATAGAGACATTGAATTGTCCATTTTTTGATTTCTGTGATGCAGAAAACGCAGATGGAATCGTGGAATCCAGTCATAGAAACTCAAAGTTCTTCACCGCAACCTGTCGACATAAAAGTCCGCTTTAACTTAAAGAAATTGTGACAGAAATATATTACTGATGTACAGTAGAATTTAGCTGCATCTGTGTAATAATAATAGTTACACTAATAATAATAATAAAAATTAAGTAATAATCAAATCACAATATTTCTTCCATGTTTTAATTTTAACAGTGAACAAAAAACGGCTTGAGAAAAAAGTTAGTTTATTGTCATATAATTAAAAGATAAATTGATGTTTTATTCCTTCATTTGACGGCCAGAAAAATTAAAATACAGAATTTCTGAAAGAACAAAACAATTCATAGAAATTTCACATCAAAATTGAATGACTCTATTAAAATGGAATCCAGAAAACACAGAATTTGGTAAAATTAAAAAAAAAGGGCCATAAAAAAAGTGTAATTTAATAAGTTTCATGATTTCAATTAATTAGACGTGCTTTTTGATTACTAAAATTTAATTTAATTTAATCATTAAAATGAAGAACAAAACCACAATGGAAAAAAATGGAATCCAGAAAAATTAAAATACACAATGCAGAATTTCTGAAAGAACAAAACATTTCATAGAAATTTCACATCAAAATTGAATGAAGCTATTAAAATGGAATCCAGAAAATTTAAAACAGAAAACACAATTTGGTAAAATTCCAAAAAAAAAAGAAGAAAAAAAAAGAAAGTGTAATTTAATAGGTTTCATGATTTCAATCAATTAGACATGCTTTTTGATTACTAAAATTAAATTAAATTTAATCATTAAAATGAAGAACAAAACCAAAATGGAATCCAGAAAAATGAAAATGGAAAAAATGTAATATTAAAATAATAAAAATATAATGGAATTTGGGAAAACAATAAAACGGATTTCATAGGGCCCTACAATTCTTAATTTTTATGGAATGTTTCAGTAATTATTATAAATGATTTATCGCTGCACATCATTATTGTTTTAAATTCATGTTCCTAATAATCTCGAATCAGAATATCTTCCCCTCCGTCTTGCTTCATCTCTGCTCTGATGACGAGGGCGGGGCAACCTGTCACTCACATGAGATCCACCAATAGCAAATCCAATCAACTCCCCACAGACAAAATCAAGCCCCGCCCTACATCTGTTCTTGTTCGAGAAGCATTTCACTCAGATACACGGCACAACAGAGAAGAAAAGACTGGCGAAACTTTAGTTTCATGGCTTGGGCGGGAATTATTTAAATGAGGAATATTATGACGTGTTTGTTCCCGGAGGAAAACCCGGAAGGCGTTTCAGGGAGTTCAGAAACACTGACACTGATACAGAGAAGAACTCCTTCTGCAGGGTCTCAAACAGCAACATCACACACTAAAGAGAGCACGGAGAAAAGCGTAATAGGCCCTCTATAATCTTTCATCTGACCTTAAACATTTCGAGTGCATGTTCACATGTTCACTTCCAGGATCTCACTGTCCGCTTTTGCAGGTCTGGATACCACAAAGGATCCGTGTCAGAAGGTGAAATGCAGCCGTCATAAGGTGTGTGTGGCTCAGGGCTACCAGAGAGCCATGTGTGTCAACCGCAAGAAACTGGAGCACAGGTGAGCCTCGCATCTGTCGTAATGTCAGTTTAGTTATGTCGCTTACTCATAATTTACTCATCATATGGGTTTTATTACGTCCTCCTTTTCGTCTAGTAGAGGTGGGAGTGTAATATATAGAAATAATAAATGAATGAGAATAAAAAAAACTACGCAAGGTCAAAAACCAACGACGAGAGAGAGTTGGGTCTGTCCGCACTCCCAGAACTCACACAAACACAGCGCATTTCTTTCAAGGTTTTTATTCAAGATAAAGTCTCCTATAGCAATCAAGGAGGTCAGGGAATTCAAAAATAAGACGCTTCTAGCTTCGGGAGTGGGTTAAAGCCAAAACAACAAACAAAAGGAGTAAGCTAACTAGAGGAAGGGAGTCTAAATAACCTATCAAATAAACAACAAATCTCTTACATGACGACCTTGCTAACCAAAAACAGGGGTTAGTAAAAACAAAAAGGGCACCCACCTCCATACTGCGTCTGGAAACAACAACAACAACAACAACGGGACAATTTGTTTACACACTGCCACAACAGCAGAAACAACAGGTGTTTCCTTAAAAGAGCTTTCACGCCAGAAACTACAACCTTTTTTTCCATTTTTTCATCATTTGGCAGATGCTTTTATCCAAAGCTACTTACAAGGGGCGCAATTAGGGGTCAGGTGTCTTGCTCAAGGACACTTTAGTCGTGGTATTGAAGGTGGAGAGAGTGCTGTTCATTCACAATCCCCACTTTCAATTCCTGCCGGTGTGGGAATCGAACCAACAACCTTCAGGTTACAAGCCACGACTACAACCTAAAGTTCTGGAAGAGAAAACAGGCCACACTCTCTGTTGGGAACAGCCAGCTCCCTCGATGTAAAAGCAAGTTCCTCTCCATTCTCTAACAAGGAACAGGTGGCATCAATTGGGCTCCTGCAAGAGGACAGGGAGAAACAGAGGAAACAGGTGGAAAAAAACTACACTTCCCAGCAGGCAGTTGGCATCAAGTCACATACACATTCAATAAATCGGACAATTAATGACATACTTTAGTTTTAGCTTTTCATTCTGACCTTTAAAAAAAAAATGTTTTCTCCCAAGCCTGACGTATGAAATTATACTCCGTCTAATTTTATAGAACGTTTTGAAAAAATATCAAGAAGTTTGCAAATGTGTTGTCATAATGACTCATATAGTCTGATATAGTGAGATTATGGAGGAAAAACAGCAAACTGAGCAAAAATATGCAAATGAACGTTCGCAAAGCCCCGCCCCCTTTAGTTACTGTTGCTATGTCCGACGAAGCCATGCGCTCTCACGCCACACATCATGACAACGTATGAAACTGTTTCATATTTAAAGAAGTTGAATCAATAAACAGCGTCTAGTGTGTGTTTAATGTGTCGCTGATCATCTCTTCATACTAGTTCATTTATAGCATCAAATAAACATGAATGAACATCAGATGTTGTTTCAAGACGTGATTCAAGTTCACCAACGTTCATCTACTGACTCCCGACCGCTTTCACGGACACAATGGCAGATTCAGGGTTCTGATTGGTCAGATCGCCTGTCAATCAAACTGTTTGCGAAGGGTCAATTTAGTGCAGATGCTGATATTTATAAGGACAAAAAGTGACAATTCTGATGCTTGTCATGTAAATAAATGAGATTTTTATACTAGAAGCAGATATTGACTTAAAACGCATATGAATATCGATATCTGTCAATAATATGTCTTTAGTAAGATTTAAAACATAAAATGCAATACAATGATGATTGAGAGATGAACAAATAAAACTTCCTCAAACGATGATGATCATATTTGAGACTCCTGATAAAATAACGTATGGATGATCAAGTCCAGGAAGAGTTCGTCTTCAAATATTAATAACAATAACAAAGTTATTATTTCGTTTGTGATATAAATCAGTGCAGAATAAAGACACGTGAAGCACGAGCTGAAGGAGGACGTTCTTACAATCACACAAAGACTTTCACTGGATTAAAAACGTCTAAACTATTAAAGGGTTAAATCAGTTTTGTTTTATTGGCTTTTCTTTCTTTTATAAGATGAGTGATCAAACTGTGTGTCTGCACCAGAGGTCATGTCTCTCTCTCTCTCTCTCTCTCTATCTCTCTCTCTCTCTCTCTCTCTCTCTCTCTCTCACTCACACTCACTCACACTCTCTCTCTCTCTCACTCACTCACTCACTCACTCTCTGTCTCTCACACTCTCTCTCTCACACACTCTCTCTCTCTCTCTCTCTCTCACACACTCTCTCTCTCTCACTCTTTCTCTCTCTCACACTCCCTCTCTCTCTCTCACTCACTCTCTCACTCACTCTCTCTCTCACTCACTCACACTCTCACTCACTCACTCATTCACACTCTCTCTCTCTCACTCTTTTTCTCTCTCACACTCTCTCTCTCACCCTCACACACTCACTCTCTCACACACTCTCTCTCTCACACACTCTTTCTCTCACACACTCCCTCTCACACTCTCAACTCACTCTCTCTCACTCTTTCTCTCTCTCACACTCCCTCTCACACTCTCTCACACTCTCAACTTTCTCTCTCTCTCACACTCCCTCTCACACTCTCACTCACTCACACACTCTCTCTCTCACTCACTCTCTCACTCACTCACTCACACTCTCTCTCTCACTCACTCATTCACACTCTCTCTCTCTCTCTCACACACTCTCTCTCTCGCACTCTTTCTCTCTCTCACACTCCCTCTCACACTCTCACTCACTCACACACTCTCTCTCTCACTCACTCTCTCACTCACTCACTCACTCACTCACACTCTCTCTCTCACTCACTCACTCATTCACACTCTCTCTCTCTCTCACTCTTTTTCTCTCTCACACTCTCTCTCTCACCCTCACACACTCACTCTCTCACACACTCTCTCTCTCTCACACACTCTTTCTCTCTCACACACTCTCTCTCTCTCTCACACACTCTCTCTCACACTCTCTCTCTCTCTCTCTCTCACACTCTCTCTCTCTCTCTCACACTCTCTCTCTCACACACACTCTCTCTCACTCTTTCTCTCTCTCACACTCTCACTCACTCACTCACTCAAATTCAATTCAATTCAAAATAGCTTTATTGGTATGACTGTAAATAATACAATATTGCCAAAGCATACATAAAACAATAATAGAAACATCTGTATAATAGAATAAAATAATATAAACTATTACAATACTATCAAATATTACAACATAACTTAAATTAACAGTCACTCACTTAGACACACACACACACACGAGACAAACGACTGTCTCGGCAGAAATGGACACGGCGGGTTCTAATGTTCTGACCCATTAGTTTTTGCCGATTACACTAAAGCTCTGCGGAACAGATAAAGGAGGAAAAGTCACACAAATCGATGGCTTCATCAGCTCTGGTTAACATCACACAGAAACAAATGAACAGCGTGAAACGAGACTCGAGCCATTACCACCGACACCACGGTACATTCATTTGTACTTCGATTTAAAGAGACGTTCATTCATAAATGCACCGTTATGTGCAGAGATGAAGCTTCAGCACATGTGATAAATCTTCCGTGGAATATCTTATAATCTCAATTCTGATATCTCTTTAAAAGCTTATATGATCACTGATCTTTAATAAGATATATATGGAACAGCAACTTCTCAAATCTGTGGAATCTGCACTGAATTATATCACATAAACCTAAGAATAACTTTGATATTGTTGGTGTTATTGCAGGATGAACACTTACTGGACTTGATTATCCAGACATCATTTTATAGAAAAATTATGATTATCAAAAATGATTATCAGGCTTTTGAGGAAGGTTTATTTGTTCATCTCTCAATCATCATTGTATTGCATTATGTATTAAATATCATCTTACTAAGACATATTATTGTCAGATATTGATATTTATATGCATTCTATGCAAGTTTCTGCTATACTGAACTTTATATTAAAGGGGTCCTTGATTATGATTTGACTTTTTTTTAACTTTAGTTAGCGTTACAAACGAGGGTCGATTCGAGGAAAAAAGACGAACGTGTTAGTGACGAGTCGATCGACTCCACAGCAACTCCATCAATTTATCCACGAACCGTTCAGAAACGACTAAATGTTGGAACTTCTTCCATCAGTTTGAACTCTTTCCTCATTTTGTCTGCGTGAGATTCTCCAGCTTTGTTGTTTGTTGAGCTGTTAAAGCTCCGCCCTCTTCTGGAGCAGCAGCTCATTTGCATTTAAAGGGACACACACAAAAACGGCGTGTTTTTGCTCAAACCCAAATAGGGGCAAATTTAACGAGCGATAATAAATGATCTGCGAAGTATTTTGAGCTGAAACCTCAGACACATTCTGTAATAGTCCGCTTCAATTTTTCTCAATGTAAATATCTGTCAATATCAGCATCTGTACCAAATTGCCTATTTTTGCTCAGTTTGCATTTATGAAAAAATTTGAGCTGATTTTTCCTCCATATTCTCACTAAATCATTGAGTCACAAACACCTGATGCGTCAAATAAGTTGCTCACGCACGCAAACAAAATGTACTTTTCTGAGTGGTATTTCAGATGTCAGGGTTTACAGGGTTAATCCTACTTTTCATTTGTTGTGCAATATCATATTTCACACTGTATCCCAGAATCGTTTTGTCAGTATATACTGTGCAGTATGCAGTGAACATTACATTTCTATTGACGAAAAGGACAGAGTAGTCATCGTTGTTTATTAGCGAGTCATTTGGCAACATTTCAAAACAGAAACTGGCGGATTGATTTGTTTTTGTGTGTTTTCTGTAGAATCAGACAGTCTGGACTGAAGCCTCATACTAACAGCTGTAAACCCTGTTCAGTGACGCCCACGACGCCCGTGTGCGGATCAGACGGACACAACTATGCGTCACAGGTACACACACACACACACACACACACACACACGTTGCGTCTAGGCTGCAGTAAGAACATCAAGGCTTGAGCTGGAACCAGATCAAATATTAATAGGGGTGACCACGGGAAGAGACGATTGCTCATTCAGATAGGAGAGAGAGAGAGAGAGAGAGAGAGCGAGAGAGAGAGCGAGAGAGAGAGAGAGCGAGAGAGAGCGAGAGAGAGCGAGAGCGAGAGTGTGAGAGAGAGCGAGAGAGAGAGAGCGAGAGAGAGAGCGAGAGAGAGAGAGAGAGCGAGAGAGAGAGTGTGAGAGAGAGCGAGAGAGAGAGAGCGAGAGAGAGAGTGTGAGAGAGAGCGAGAGAGAGAGAGAGAGCGAGAGAGAGAGTGTGAGAGAGAGCGAGAGAGAGAGAGCGAGAGAGAGAGTGTGAGAGAGAGCGAGAGAGAGAGAGCGAGAGAGAGAGAGCGAGAGAGAGAGAGAGAGAGGCGAGAGAGAGGCAATTTTCTGTCTCTTGCACACAAGGTCAAAATTAAAAACTGTGCATGAATCAATACAGTCATCAGGAGGAGCGCCGGCAACTCCTTCATCATGTGTGCGGCCCACAGAGTTTACATTGAGTTTGAGAATCCATCGATTTCTATGATGAAAGAGCGTCGCAAGGGCGTCGAGAGCTCGTGAGGGTGACGCTTCATCACTGACCGTCAAGAGTTTGGACACTCGTCCTTCATTTGGAGTCATTTCCACATGTCGGAGGAGGAATTCACTAACTTTTTCATCAGCCGAGTCTCTTTGAGCTGAAATATTTACCATGAGATTTTAAGTTAATATTTCAATAATTTAACGACAGATTCACATGTTCACGATTCTCTGCCGTTTCAGAGTAAAACTATATTGTAATATTATATTATAATAATTTAATTTATTTATTTAATTTAATAAATATTAAAATATTTAATGTTTTTTAGTAAATGTTTTGTGAAATGGTTAGGGCTATAGTTAATTAAATGTTTAACTTTCTTTTGACCCCAATTAAGTGACCAAATACGGTTAAATATAATGCTGTCCATTTAAAATAAAGACAATTTTATGTCTTTTTTACTTTAATATGAAGTTTCTATAAAGTCATTTATTGTGTTGTGAATAATAACGCAAATATTTGTGTGTTAAACTGCAAGCGTAAGGTTGGGAGGAATAAATTCTATAAATGAAAAGGGCATTTAATATAAATGCTTCAGATTAATAAGGTTTTGAGATGTAAATTATCTTCACATTCATTTGAAATTGTCCTGTGATCTGATCCAAGAGGAACAGCTAAAAATGCCGTTGTTGAAGACCGAAAAAGCCATTTCCGATTCAAATCGATGAGCACGTTGACATGTACGTTAAATTATATTACATTAGGGACGCACAATTTTTAACCTTAAAAAAATACACCAAATCTATGCTTGAGACGTGTAAGTTTTCACAATTCCTCAATTCAAGTTCAAACTAGCAAGATTCTGAGTAACTGGAGACACAAGCTTTTCGTGATCATAAACCGCTGAAATCGGGTGAGAAATGTGAACTTTATTGCGTCAATGGGGCGTCTATGTATTTATAATATCTATGGTTTCACACTCTATTCTTTAAAAAAACAACAGTGTGCACTGGGCAGTAAGCGGTTCTCTAGTGTGCCGTTCTGAACACAAGTACGCAGCATTATTGTATCATTGTTTATGTAGAAACTCTGAACTGAACCGATGTGTGTTCTTGAACTGTAATAACGCAATGATTCTCAACGTTTGATTTTACTCTTATTTTTGCAAAAGAAATGAGTAAAATCTTGTCTGTTAACATGACCGCTTAAACTCTTTACTGTGATGCTTCCACAACAGACTTTCTACTGACTATAAGTGACTTATTCTAACCCCAACCGTCTACTAATACTCTACTAACACTCTGAGACGGAGTGGACAACATTACTTGGAGTCCATCAAAATAACGTGAAAACGACTGCATAAATCATCTCAGGCACACAGACACACTTCTGTCTGTCAGTAGGAGGCGCTAAAATAATGTGATTTGCATCTTTGATCCTCTGAATCCTTCAGTCACGCTCTACAAAACAGTTGATATCAATGACTGCTGCTCATGTCTGTTTTTTTCTAATGTTGTTGTTACTGAGTAAGAGAAAGGAAAATGTCTTTGGTTCTGATTAAAACATGGTTTTACTATATTAAATTTAATAAATAATGTTTGCGTGATTTTTATGCACCTGCTTGTAGTGGGTGAAACTTTAAATGATCACATTTGCAGTCTACATTCTTTTATCTTTTCAAGTTCCTCCCATTAATGTCATTATTAACAAAAGACTGTAAGAGACGTGGATGATGAAGAGGGTGCTGGCCCAAAAGATTGAGAACCACCGCTTTATATGCAGACGTGTGTAAATTATAAATTGCTTGCTTACAGTCTGAGTAAATAACGAAAATGCTTTGAGGAAATGCATCAGAGTAAAAGTATATATTTTGTTCAGGAAATATAGTGGAGTAAAAGTAAAAGTTGACAGAAATATAAATACTCAAGCACTGTTGTGAAGTATTATTACTTCATCACACTTCTGTTCATCTGTGTGTCTCTCAGTGGCTCCGCACACAATCACTATTGAAATGATCGCGGTGTCGAGATCACAGGTTTAATTCCAGTGAGGAACAAACAAACGGTTAAAATGAAGATCCTAAATGTACCGTAAGAGACTAGAAATAAAGAGGCTGTCAAACCATGAATAATGAATGACACGTACAATGACTGGATTTTTAACCCCTTTCCCATTTTATTGTTTTTTTTTGGTTGTTAATAGTTCACAGAGAGAAAACCTGAATCTAATATGTTAGATGATTTACAGAAGACAGAAATTACAATTGATTAAAAAAGAGTCACAAAACGATCAGAAATGCTAATAGAAATATCAGAATTTTCATGTTTGTCCGCTACAGGCATGGACTCGCTCCAGCAGTATTTCACTGTGTTTTGAGCTGTTTTTGATCAAAAGCCTTAGTGAACACCAGAATCCTCTTCAAATCTTCAACACAATCAGTTTAAGTTTAATCATAAAGCCAGAAGTGAAAGTGAAACTAGAACAAAAGGTCATCAGAACGCTCGTATCGTTCACGCGCCCCTCAGGTTCATTTTTGCAGGAACTCACCAAGTAGATCGTTCCTGATGTTCTGAAGAAAAACAGTGAACAGAAACCAGCTTACAAAAACATTCATGAATCTTTTAAATAGAGATTTATGCAAATTCATATCCTGTTACATTAGAAATAATGAAATAAATGTTCTTGGGTAAAGTTTTGAATTATTACCATGTCCCCAAACTGGCGGGGGTTGCTTTTGTCAGATTGGTAAATATAGTCAAACAGATTTTTGAATGTTGCTCTATTGAAGTCAGACTGTGAAAATAAAGGTAAATACACACATTTGTCATGTTTACATTGTGAATATAATTAGATCAGAATATTAATAAGTGTCTGCAGTTTAAAGTTGATTGATTGGAAACACACCGCATAAAGGAACTTCAGCAGAGCAGCAGAGAATTGATCTGAGAGGTTGACGCCTATGGTTTTGTCTGGATCAGTGAGTACGTTGTTTTTAATCTGGTCACATGAGCTGACTGCATAGACTGGATGACAGTTTCAGATCGCATTAGTTTCTCAACCAAAGGATAATGGACACAAAACTTCCAAATAAACACGTGTGAGCTCAGCTCTTGATGCAGGAGATGATGCAGAGCCATTAGTCGTGTTCATCTAGCGTCTTACCGTTGATGTTTTGGTGAATGTCTTTAAACATTGTTGCAGAATAATCAGAATCCATGTAGATCACCATCTGCAGCACATGTTGAGGAAATAGAAAGATGTATTAGGAAAAAAAACTCAATATTTCAAGTGTTTTATATCATTAAAGATTTGTTAAGCCCTTTTGAGAGGTTTGCAGTAGAAGCCGTGAATGTTGGGTAAGATGGACCTGCTCTAAGTGGAGGAGAAGCAAGAAGAATATTAATAAATCCCAGACTTAACATCTCAAAACTAATGAAGTTGTCCATCAGAGACCTTTTGTAAAGGTTGTATTTAAAGAGGTGGTTGATCAGCTTTTTTTCAAAGACTTGATTGTGTTTATGGGGTGCAGTCTAACATGTTTTCATGCTTCGATTAAAAAAAAAGAAGAATTTTTTCCACAATTTACCTTTATTCTACACCACTGTGTCCCTTCGCGTTAATACGCTCTGAGTTCCTGGCTCTATGAAGCCCCTCCCCCAGAAATACACAGTGGACTCAGATTGGTTGGCTGGTGGAACATCTAAATATCTAGTAAACGTCTAGTGCACATTGTTCGGAAACGTCACACCCTTACCATTACTGGTAGTTGCATGTAATCCGATGCCAATATTGCCTTATCAGTTTGAGCCCGAATCAGACCCAGAGAATATTAATGCACGGGTCTTACAAGACGTTTCAGAATGGAAGGTTCTTTTGTTTGTAGTTGTCTCGTACTTTTTAAATGCGCTGTTATTTGTAAATGCTGCTGCTGATTGTGAATCGATTTGATAGTTTCGCCGGCATGTCAACATCAACTCTTCCTCTTCTCTAAAGCAGCCCAACATGGCCACGCCCCCTTTGAGTGTTCTCAGGGGCGGGGCTTATGTAAACATCAGGGTTCGTGATGTCACTGTTTGTCAAAATAGATAGAAATAATAGAAAGTTATGTAAAAAGTTAACAGTACATACCTTTGAGAATTTGTTGTCATGATGAATTTCATTGATTTTTTCAATGAGTTCAGAGCCATAAAGCTGTAAAAAAAAAACAGAAATGAGTGGTCTAGAAGTCAGCAAGTTTTCAGATTGTTTTAATCCATATACATATTCATCATTACTGTATTATTACAATTTGATTATTCTGATTTTTTTATACTTACTGACTGATCAGGAAAGGCAAAAATGCGATTCCCTCCTGTAGTGGACATGTAGATGAATATTTCGTCATTTGGTCCACTGCATTAAATAATAATAATAATGGTTATTCATTTTAGCTCACTTTAGCTGCAAGCATTCATTACAGGACCAAAAACAGCAGCAGAAGATCTTTCACAGCATCCTGGCAATCCTAAAAATCCACAATATTTGACCAGTAGGTGGCGCTCTCAGTTAAACTTATTAGGTGTAACATGTGTTTCTGTTCCGTACTCTGTTTGTTGCCATGTCTCACATGTGCTCTTTGTTTTGGTTTTGTTCCCGCCTCTCGTTTGTTTCATTATTAGTTAATTTTCATCAACTAAGAAATACATTATGTCCTCAGCTTAGAGAATTCCGATTTCTTTGTTGATATAGCTGAGGACAATCTAAATTGTCAGCCAGTCCCTACCTGGAAGCATGTCGGATCGCCAGCTCACCTTAGGCCGGAACCCTCCACAAACCATCCCAATTGGTCCGTCCAGTTCTGTCGCGATCCTCTGCGCGAGTGGCCCATTGCTGACGAGCCGCAACGTGAGTCGCCACCAAAAGTGGCCGCCGCACCCAAACCACCCCCTCAATATACTGGGATGGTAACGCCGGCTGTAGGAGAATGGCTGATAGACTTTTGTACTGTGCCTGATTCTCCTGAGCCCTCTCCAGTGCTCTCTGTCCCTGAACCCTCTCCAGTGCACTGTCCATCCGAGCCTTCTCCAGCATCCCCAGCGCCAGAGCCTCCAGAGCCAGAGCCCCCAGAGCCAAAGCTCATAGAGCTCCCAGAGCCAAAGCTCCCAGAGCCCCCAGAGCCAGAGCCCCCAGAGCCAGAGCTCCCAGAGGCCCCAGAGCCAGAGCTCCCAGAGTCCCCAGAGCCAGAGCTCCCAGAGTCCCCAGAGCCAAAGCTCCCAGAGTCCCCAGAGCCAGAGCTCCCAGAGTCCCCAGAGCCAGAGCTCCCAGAGTCCCCAGAGCCAAAGCTCCCAGAGTCCCCAGAGCCAGAGCTCCCAGAGTCCCCAGAGCCAGAGCTCCCAGAGTCCCCAGAGCTCCCAGAGTCCCCAGAGCCAGAGCTCCCAGAGTCCCCAGAGCCAGAGCTCCCAGAGTCCCCAGAGCCAGAGCTCCCAGAGTCCCCAGAGCCAGAGCCCCCAGAGCCAGAGCTCCCAGAGGCCCCAGAGCCAGAGCTCCCAGAGTCCCCAGAGCCAGAGCTCCCAGAGTCCCCAGAGCCAGAGCTCCCAGAGTCCCCAGAGCCAGAGCTCCCAGAGTCCCCAGAGCCAGAGCTCCCAGAGTCCCCAGAGCCAGAGCTCCCAGAGTCCCCAGAGCCAGAGCTCCCAGAGTCCCCAGAGCCAGAGCTCCCAGAGTCCCCAGAGCCAGAGCCCCCAGAGTCCCCAGAGCCAGAGCCCCCAGAGTCCCCAGAGCCAGAGCTCCCAGAGTCCCCAGAGCCAGAGCTCCCAGAGTCCCCAGAGCCAGAGCTCCCAGAGTCCCCAGAGCCAGAGCCCCCAGAGCCAGAGCTCCCAGAGGCCCCAGAGCCAGAGCTCCCAGAGTCCCCAGAGCCAGAGCTCCCAGAGTCCCCAGAGCCAGAGCTCCCAGAGTCCCCAGAGCCAGAGCTCCCAGAGTCCCCAGAGCCAGAGCTCCCAGAGTCCCCAGAGCCAGAGCTCCCAGAGTCCCCAGAGCCAGAGCTCCCAGAGTCCCCAGAGCCAGAGCTCCCAGAGTCCCCAGAGCCAGAGCCCCCAGAGTCCCCAGAGCCAGAGCCCCCAGAGTCCCCAGAGCCAGAGCCCCCAGAGCCAGAGCTCCCAGAGCCCCCTGAGCCAGAGCCGCCAGAGCTCCCAGAGCCCCCAGAGCCAGAGCTCCCAGAGCCGGATGTCCCAGAGCCCCTGAGCCAGAGCTCCCAGAGCCCCCAGAGCCCCCTGAGCCAGAGCCGCCAGAGCTCCCAGAGCCAGAGCTCCCAGAGCTCCCAGAGCCAGAGCTCCCAGAGCCAGAGCCTCCAGAGCCCCCACAGCCAGATCTCCCAGAGCCCCCAGAGCTCCCAGAGCCTCCAGAGCCAGATCTCCCAGAGCTCACAGAGCACCCAGAGCCAGATCTCCCAGATCTCCCAGAGCCAGATCTCCCAGATCTCCCAGAGCCAGATCTCCCAGATCTCCCAGAGCCAGATCTCCCAGAGCTCCCAGAGCCAGAGCTCCCAGAGCCAGAGCTCCCAGAGCTGCCAGAGCTCCCAGAGCCAGATCTCCCAGAGCTCCCAGAGCTAGAGCTCCCACAGCCAGATCTACAAGAGCCAGATCTCCCAGTAACTCCAGCTCCTGAGACAGAGCCAAACCTTCCGCTGCCTGAGCCCACTCCGGACTAAATTTGGGAAAATATATTTTGGTAGGGCTGCTCGATTATGGCAAAAATCCTAATCATGGTTATTTTGGTCATGATTATTTAATATGATTATTGGTGGGTGATATGATCAAAGTATTATTTCATAATATGAGTAATTTTAAACTAATTCTAGGATAATTAATGTAAGTTTATTTTCTTCTGTCAACCATTCAATCGGTTTTCAGAGTGTTTGACATGGTATAAAGGATTTGACAGTGAATAGATCTGCTGCTGCTGCAATTAAATACAATGTTGAAGGTTTTCATCTTGATTAACAAACCTTCTGATTTTTTTCCCCGTTCCTTGAAGAGCTTTCAGGAAGTTCGTTGGGTTCACATCCTGTAAGATCATAATTGTCATATGTAATAATTCTGCACAAATTCAGAATAATAATAAAATAAAAACCATTGAAACAATATTTAACATTACATACCTTTCCAGTGTAGTCCTTAGGAACTCCTGGGTACACATTTAGAGTGTCACTTACTATACTGACAATCTTTCCAGGATATGGGTTTCTGCAAGCAGAGAAAAAGAGGAACATGTTGAACACAATCAGTGCCTTCAATAGTCAAGTCAGCTTTACTTATATAGCGCTTTTTACAATGCAAATTGTGTCAAAGCAGCTTTACATTAATAATTGGCAAATCATTTTTGGCTGCACAGCAGCTCCCAAAGAAAATGGTGTATTGCGCAGCTTATTCTATATATTATTGATTCATTCCGTTGCAAAGATCAGTAGTTATTAGTCTAGTTAATTTATGTATAATTAATATGTTAATTTAATAGATGTGTTTTACAGTCTGTGATGACGCATTTCCAGAATTTTTAATTAATATTTATACAAAACCGGGCAGAAGACATGACCATACATGGAATTTACAGTAAATTAGCGCCTTCTCAACACAAACCAGCGTTACAATGTGAGAAAATTTGGCTTGACAACCAATCACAAGACTCTCTGCATCACAGACGGCGCAAGAGGAAAAACACACGCTTGAACACGATCAAAGTTCCTTTAAGACTGTAGAGAAAGTCTTTGACACTCTTCATGTTAAAGTTCAAATGTCCACTGGACGAACACACATGTGTGGCTTATTTTTGATCAAAATCAAATCGTATTGTTACATAATGTGTTTCTACACCTCAATGAACTGCTGAATTAGTTCTAACTTCTTACGTAAAAAAAGATCACTAGATTAATTAAAAAAAAACTTAATAAAAAGCATTGTTAGAGTAGTCGAGTAGGGGGGGGGGGGTCGTTAGATTAGTCGACAGAAAAAATAATCGTTAGTTGCAGCTCTAGTGGCCATTATCAGAATCTCTGTTCTCACGGATGATGGACACTATTAGCAGTAAGTTAAGTTCAGCGCTGAAGATTGAACACATGATACGCAGAAGCTTTAGGAAATACTCACTTTGGATTGTCAGCGATGTCATCGTACATCATCACCACAATCTGGTCGTCAGGAATTCCATGTTTCTTAATGATCTGATAGAGACAGCACACGTTGGCCTGAAACACAAGTGAACAATATTATCTTCATGTTCAGTTACTGTGTCCATAAACAAACTGTGGTGAATTTATCAGCAATATGTCTTGCTACTGAAAATAAAAAGCAAGGACAAACCTGGTGTCTGTAGTTTTCCCAGCCCTTTGAGCCAGCGACAAGGAGAGCCCATTTTTTTCCAGACATTTCTAGAGTATTTTCAAAGAAATTGAAACTAATAATAGGATAATAATAACATTTTAAGTTACAGCTGTAATGTGCTTTAAGAACCACCAAAACAACACAAACAAGCAGGTAATTAGTTATAAAGTTTGACAAAATAACAAGAAGTTTTAAACTCTAGTTGTTTTCTGTTTATGAGGTGCTGAAATGTCAGTCTGTCATTTACCTCAACAACTGTTTAAAGTTGAATCAAACTATTTACAAGATGAAATTCAACTGCTGAAAGCATTTAGTGCTGTAGATTATTGATGCCGTCATACCTGTGCTGAGTGTCAGGTGTTCCTCTGTGTCTGTCCGGACGCTTTTTGGTGCTTTTAGTCGGATGATCACCGTCTTTATATAGGCAGTTTATTGCCCTCATTTGAGACTCACGGGGGGAGAGTTTGTGCTGGTGGGAGGGGCTCTTTCATATTATAAAATATTTCCAAATTCAATTCAAATTGACATTCACTGAAGTGGAAAAAGGAGCTGTTCCCCTTTAATTGCACATGTCATCTATAATCAGCCCTGTAATCCTGACAGTAGTTTTTTAATGCCAAAAGAGGGTTTGTGCTGACGCAAGCGGTTGGTAAATCCTGACAGTAGTTTTCTTTAGACCGTAGTAAATCTGGCCCATAGTGTTTCACATTTGTCACATCTGAGTTAAGGGCGAATCGTTTGATGGATTGTTTGTAGAGAAATGATGCAAAAACACTACTTTGAGAAGAGTTCCAGTAGTTTTGATTGAGGAGTTTATTGTGATCATGTTGTGTATGTTCGTGTTTAGAGAACAGGAATTATTTGTCAGAATCCTGTGTCTCTAATCATGCTTGTGAATTGTGAGTCAGTGATTTCGATGCGTGTGGCTCAAGCACTGCTTTCAGTGTCTAATCAATTTGTTTTATATATATATATATACACACACACACACACACATACAGGTGCTGGTCATAATTAGAATATCATCAAAAAGTTCACTAATGCCATACAAAAAGTGAAACTTGTATATTATATTCATGCATTACACACAGACTGATATATTTCATTTTGATGATTATAACTGACAACTAAGGAAAATCCCAAATTCAGTATCTCAGAAAATTACAATATTACTTAAGACCAATACAAAGACAGGATTTTTAGAAATCTTGGCCAACTGAAAAGTATGAGCATGAAAAGTATGAGCATGTCCAGCACTCAATACTTAGTTGGGGCTCGTTTTGCCTGGATCACTGCAGCGATGCGGCGTGGCATGGAGTTGGTCCGTCTGTGGCACTGCTCAGGTGTTATGAGAGCCCAAGCTGCTCTGATAGTGACCTTCAGCTCTTCTGCATTGTTGGGTCTGGCATATCGGATCTTCCTCTTCACAGTACCCCATAGATTTTCTATGGGGTTAAGGTCAGGTGAGTTTGCTGGCCAATTAAGAACAGGGTACCATGGTCCTTAAACCAGGTACTGGTTGCTTTGGCACTGTGTGCAGGTGCCAAGTCCTGTTGGAAAATGAAATCGGCATCTCCATGAAGTTGGTCAGCAGCAGGAAGCATGAAGTGCTCTAAAACTTGCTGGTATACGGCTACGTTGACCTTGGACCTCAGAAAACACAGTGGACCAACACCAGCAGATGACATGACACCCCAAACCATCACTGACTGTGGAAACTTTACACTGAACCTCAAGCAACGTGGATTGTGTGCCTCTCCTCTCGTCCTCCAGACTCTGGGACCCTGATTTCCTTAGGAAATGCAAAATTTACTTTCATCAAAGAACATAACTTTGGAGCACTCAGCAGCAGTCCAGTCCTTTTTGCTGTCTGTTGTTCAAGAGTGGCTCGACACAAGGAGTGCGACAGCTGAAACCCATGTCTTGCATGCGTCTGTGCGTGGTGGCTCTTGAAGCACTGACTCCAGCTGCAGTCCACTCTTTGTGAATCTCCCCCACGTTTTGAATGGGTTTTGTTTCACAATCCTCTCTAGGGTGCGGTTATCCCTATTGCTTGTACACTTTTTTTCTACCACATATTTTCCTTCCCTTCGCCTCTCTATGAATGTGCTTGGATACAGAGCTCTGTGAACGGTCGCCTTTTGGACAACTGTCAAGTCAGCAGTCTTCCCCATGATTGTGTAGCCTACAGAGCTAGACCGAGTGACCATTTAAAGGCCTTTGCAGGTGTTTTGAGTTCATTAGCTGATTAGAGTGTGGCGTCAGGTGTCTTCAATATTGAACCTTTTCACAATATTCTAATTTTCTGAGATACTGAATTTGGGATTTTCCTTAGTTGTCGGTTATAATCATCAAAACTAATAGAAATAAACATTTGAAATGTATCAGTCTGTGTGTAATGAATGAATATAATATACGAATTTCACTTTTTGAATGCAATTAGTGAAATAAATCAACTTTTTGATGATATTCTAATTATATGACCAGCACCTGTGTGTGTGTGTGTATATAATAAATCTCAAGTTGACAGTTTGACCAATACTCTGTTACTAATTCTAAAACGTCACTTTAGAACTAGTAGTGAAGGAATGTTGAGTCCCTCCATTGAAACTCATTGTATTTTGTACAGTATGAGAGAGAGAGAGAGAGAGAGAGAGAGAGAGACCTCCTGAGCAAGCATTATCTTTTTTGATGGTCGATGTCCATATTATTATATCCATTATAAAAATCTGTTTGCACGTCCAGGAAAGGGATCTTTGTGTTTGTCCTTTTTACAGTTTCCCAGAAACTTTCACAGTTTTCCATACCAGCGCTAAAACAATGACTCCTTTGTGTTCATGAATCCCTTTCAACCTGTCAGCCAGCACCCCTGCTTTTGAAAAATCCTGATGAACAGCAGTTCATGAACTCTACAATAAACTGCAAAGTGTCTGCTGTGAAATGAGACCATACTTATGCTTTTAGTGCAAAGTCATAATTAATTATTGTCATAATGAGAACAATTGTTATAAATAGCTTCAAAAATTTGTAAAGCTGTTTTCATGAAAAATCTTTATGAAAATGAAATCGGCCTTTCAGCAATCTAGAAATGCACTTGTAATGAATCCGCTACGTCATGTTCCATCCACCTGCCACCAGAGGTCGCCCGCTCACATCATGGACTCCATACACCACACTACATTTCCCATAAACCCCTCACCCAGTCACTGATCACCTTGTCACCTGTTTCGCATTACTTTCACACCTGATTCATATCTCACCACTCACACACACCCACTTTGCGAAGTCTCGCTAATTCTGTGTTTCCTGATCCTGCCCGTTTCTTGTTATAGATGTTTATCTGCCTGCCTGTTTGACCTCAGCCTGGATTATTACTACGAGTTTGCCTTTTTCCTGCTACTTCTGTTTGCTATTGAGTTGACCGTTGCCTGTCTGACTACGTCTCTGAATACAGCTGGATTTGGATCTAAACCCGCTGACTCACTCATCATTACAGCACTCCAGCTAAAGCCACATGTCTGATGTCCATGTTATATTTCAGATCTGAAGATGCTAAGTTTAAAACTCTGAGTGACAATTTATGAGATTAAAACCAAGTTTTTGCTCCAAACTTACTTTATATCACAAGTCGAGTGTTTTAAATGCTTCTGTGATGTGATGTGGTTTCAGATTAAAAAATCTGACCAAAAATGCATTATTTTAGGGTATTCTGCACACTGAGGAAAAAAAGCATTGCATTATAAATATAATCTATTATTATGAAAATACCCGACATGGCATGAAGAACGCAGATAAACCATATCGCGTCACAATTGTGCATTTATTGTCTTCAAAAGTCTGTTAGTTCCTGGACTGTCACATGGTACGCCTCTTTTTCAATTCCATATGTGGACTAAATGTGCACAGAGCGCCCTCTGGCTGCTCGTATGAATTGAAAAAACAGTACATCAGAGTATCCAGCACTCGTAATGATTACAATAGTTGGGGAAAATATTGAATAATTATTACTACTCTGTATAGATATATGACCTAAACATCCTTCAATATTTCTCCAAATGTGCATGCTTTTGAGCTAAATGTTGTTTTGTCAAGAGTGTTTTTCTCAGTGGATGTGTTTCAAAGGCATCGACTTCATAACTCCTGGCGCATTTTAACAAATTGAACTGAACCAGAGGGTAGATATACAGATGAACACAATAGGGTAATGAACGGGACACAGGTGACTGGCATGACTAATTATGAAACACAGCTGGTGACAACTGAACAAATAATGAGACAGAAATCAAAACAAACCACATGACAACCGATGGAAACAAAACAAAGAGCACATGACTGAATGACAGGACAGGGGAACAGAATAAACAGACAAACAAGGACACGATTATGACAATAACTTGCATTTTACGGACATTCTGACTGTGAAATGCGTTCATTTATTTATTTTAAAGATTTGCTTTTTCTATTTATTTATGAATTTATTTTATTTTACATTTATTTATAGATGTACTTCATTTTAAATTAAATAATTGAATTGTTCATTTAATATCTTTTAAATTCATAAATATTTAAAATATACATTTATAAATAATAAATACATATTTATTTATTTGATAGATTTAATTTTGGTTAAATATATTTATTCATCGACTTTATTTTAAATGTATTTATTTTATAGAATTACTTTAATTTAAATTAATCCATTGATTCATTTGATAGATTTACTATTATTTTAAATGTATTTATTTAGAGGTTTAGTAGGAACGTGTGACGCTTCTCTTTAAATACCCGCTGCACCTCATCCGTGTCCCGGCAGAAGTAACGCTCTAACGCTGAACTTCTGACTGGTGGCGACCCTGAGAAAGAACTCGATCTCCATCCTGAAATGTGAACAAGCATCTTCACGGCCTTACAGACCTGCTGAACTATGAATGGAATTGTTGCTGTGAGACATGAACACACCGCAGCGATTTCATTTGAAGTGAAACAGCAGTTCTGTGTGTTTGTTCTCAGTGTAAGCTGGAGCAGCAGGCGTGTTTGGCGGGGAAGGATCTGTCCGTTCTGTGTTCTGGTTTATGTCCTTGTGTCCCTGCTGGAGTCCCTAAAGCAGAACCCAAGATTCAGACGAATCCAGAGACCTCACCCGAACCCAAACCTGGTCAGTGCATGTTCACAAACGTTCATGTTTTATGAAGCCTAGTTAGTTACAATTTTAATGCGTTTATTGTTCCTCTGCATTATTAATATGCCACTGATAGTTCATGTTTACTGGCTCTCATGGCGTTCCTGTCTCTTTAGAGAGCTGTACCGGTCAGGATTTGGCAGATTTGGGCGACCGACTCAGAGACTGGTTTCAGCTTCTACACGGAAATGCTAAACAGAACAACTCTGGAAGACGAGAACACGCCACTGCGTCAGGTGAAGACACACACACACACACACACACACACACACTCACATGTTCGTTTTGCTATCTTAGTGAGGACATTCCATAGGCGTAATGGTTTTTATACTGTACAAACTGTACATCCTGTATTTTCAGCATCATTACTCCAGTCTTCAGTGTCACATGATCCTTCAGAAATCACTCTGATATGATGATTTGCTGCACAAGAAACATTTGATTATTATCAATGGTGATCTATTTTTTATGATTTTTAATTTATTTTTATTTATTACTTTAAATTTATTTTAATTGTTTTTTTGTTTTTTAATTTTAAGAACACCATTTATTTGAAATATGAACTTATGATTAATTTAATACGTCCTTAACGACCCCTACGGAAGAGGATTAGGGGCCAAGTAATAATAAAAAAATAAAAACATCTTGAGATTAAAGTCATTATAATATGAGAATAAAATCATTAAATTTCAAGAATAAAGTCACTGTTACTAGAAAAAAAATTGAAACTTTTTTCGAGAAAAAAAATCGTGAAGAATCAACTAAATTTTGAGAGTAAATTAGTTGTTTTCTCAATTTAACAAGTTTAATCCTGCATTATAATGACTTGAATCTGGAGATGGTTTTATTGTTTTATTATTGATTGGCCCTAATCCTCTTCCGTAGATTCCAAACGCTAGTGTTTACATGTTTTTCAGGATTCTCTGATTAATAGAAAGTTCAAAACAACAACATTTATCTGAAATAGAAATCTTGTCTAATTCCGTCACTTTTGATCAATTTAATGCATTCTTCTAACTTCATCATAAATATGATACGCACAAATCGTGTCGTGTGATTATTAAACAAATGACTCTTCTTAAGATCAAGCTAGTTTCTCAATCAAGTGTGTCATCATGTCTCTCACAATTCAACGCACTTGACTTTCGTCATTCATTCATTCAGGAAACATTACATCAGAATGACTTTCTCGTTCTCTTGCTGTGTTCCTCTGCAGTGTTTGACCGGGCTCTCGTGGCCGGCTGTAAGGACTCCATCGGCTGGATGTTCTCCAAGCTGGACACCAGTAATGACCTGTTCCTGGATCAGTCGGAGCTGGACGCCATAAACCTGGAGAAGTATGAAGTGTGCATCAGGCCGTTCTTCAACTCGTGCGACTCCTACCGAGACGGGAAGGTTTCCACGGCTGAATGGTGCCTGTGCTTCTGGAGAGAGAGTGAGTCTGTCTTCATTCTGGTCATTTTATCTTCATTTTAAGCGCTCGTATCATGAGGAATCTTGGTCCTCTAGTATAAAAGAGTTCATTGTGCAACGTCGGCATGAAAGGGAAGTTGCACTCGTCTTTTCTTCTGTATTGTGCCGTTTATTCGAGTGAAACTGCTTCTCAAACAAGAACAAATGTAGGATTTGTCAGTGGGGAACTGATTGGATTTGCTATTGGTGGATCTCATGTGAGTGACAGGTTGCCCCGCCCTCGTCATCAGAGAAGAGAAGAAGCAAGACGGAGGGGAAGATATTCCATTTAAAAAAATATTATTTTGATTTCATGGTGACTTTAAAAACCCAGCAGCAGCCTTTCAGGGAGAGGGGGGAAAATCATCATCAAAATTGAGTTTAGCTGCAAAAAAACAAACATTTAAAAGTGAACGAGAGTTTTTAATCACTTCACACTTGATAAGTAAATAGAATATACAAATTTACATTTACATTTAATGGACGCTTTTATCCAAAGCGACTAACAAGTGAGGCAACTAGGGGTCAGGTGTCTCGCTCAAGGGCACTTCAGTCATGGTATCAAAGGTGGAGAGAGAGCTGTTCAATCACAATCCCCACTTTCAATTCCTGCCGGCGTAGGAATCGAACCGGCAACCTTCAGGTTACAAGACTGACCGTGTCATTGGTTGATCTTTCATCATTTCCTTTTTTTCCCAGAACCTCCATGTTTGGCAGAAATTGAGAGGATTCAGATACAGGAGGCGTCTAAGAGAAAACCAGGTGAACACACACTTGAACAGATGTAGGAGCGTGTGTGTGAGTGAGAGAGTGTGAGTGTGTGTGTGTGAGAGCGTGAGAGAGAGCGTGTGAGTGTGCAAGAGTATGTGAGAGTGCAAGAGTATGTGAGAGAGTGCGTGAGTGTGAGAGAGTGAGTGTGTGTGTGAGAGAGTGTTTGAGGGTGTGTGAGAGAGAGTGTGTGTGTGAGCGTGAGAGAGCGTGAAAGAGCGAGAGAGCGCGAGAGAGAGTGTGAGTGTGTGTGAGAGTGTGAGAGCGTGTGAGTGTGAGAGAGTGTGTGTGAGAGAGTGTGTGAGTGCGTGTGTGAGCATGAGAGAGCGTGTGAGAGAGCGTGTGTGAGCGTGAGAGTGTGAGCGAGCGTGAGAGCGTGTGAGTGTGAGAGAGTGTGTGTGAGTGTGTGAGAGCGTGTGTGAGCGTGAGAGTGTGAGCGAGAGTGTGAGTGTGAGAGAGTGTGCGAGCGTGAGAGAGCGTGTGAGCGTGAGAGAGTGTGAGAGCGTGTGTGAGCGTGAGAGTGTGAGCGAGCGTGAGAGCGTGTGAGTTTGAGAGAGTGTGAAAGAGTGTGTGAGCGTGAGAGAGCGTGTGAGAGAGCGTGTGTGAGCGTGAGAGTGTGTGTGAGCGTGAGAGCGTGTGAGTGTGAGAGAGTGTGTGTGTGAGTGTGTGAAAGCGTGTGTGAGCGTGAGAGAGTGTGTGAGCGTGAGAGTGTGAGCGAGAGTGTGAGTGTGAGAGAGTGTGCGAGCGTGAGAGAGCGTGTGAGCGTGAGAGAGTGTGAGAGCGTGTGTGAGCGTGAGAGTGTGAGCGAGCGTGAGAGCGTGTGAGTTTGAGAGAGTGTGAAAGAGTGTGTGAGCGTGAGAGAGCGTGTGAGAGAGCGTGTGTGAGCGTGAGAGTGTGTGTGAGCGTGAGAGCGTGTGAGTGTGAGAGAGTGTGTGTGAGTGTGTGAAAGCGTGTGTGAGCGTGTGAGAGAGTGTGTGAGCGACGTGAGAGTGTGAGCGAGAGTGTGAGTGTGAGAGAGCGTGTGAGCGTGAGAGCGCGTGTGTGAGCGTGAGAGTGTGAGCGAGCGTGAGAGCGTGTGAGTTTGAGAGAGTGTGAAAGAGTGTGTGAGCGTGAGAGAGCGTGAGAGAGCGTGTGTGAGCGTGAGAGTGTGAGAGAGAGTGTGAGCGAGCGTGTGAGTGTGAGAGAGCGTGCGAGCGTGAGAGAAGTGTGTGAGCGAGCGTGTGAGTGTGAGAGTGCGAGCGTGAGAGAGCGTGCGAGCGTGAGAGAGTGTGAGCGAGCGTGTGAGTGTGAGAGTGCGAGCGTGAGAGAGCGTGTGAGAGTGTGTGAGAGTGAGAGCGTGAGAGAGAGTGCGAGAGTGTGTTAGAGAGTGTGTGTGTGCTTGTTTTCTTGATTTATGAATGCACAAATGTGTATAATGTCATGGGTATTACACTGATATTATGACGTAAACATGTTTTATGAGGACATTTCATGCGTCCTCATATTTCAAATAGCTTTGAAAACATACTAAACAATGTTTTATTAAAAATGTAAAAATGCAGAATGTTTTCTGTGATGGCTAGGTTTGGGGGGGGCAGAATGTACAGTTTGTACAGTATAAAAACCATTACGCCTATGGAATGTCCTCACTAAGATATTGTGTGTGTGTGTGTGTGTGTGTGTGTGTGTGTGTGTGTAGGCATGTACATCCCGAGCTGTGACGAGGACGGCTACTACAGGAAGCTGCAGTGCGACCGCAGCCGAGACGAGTGCTGGTGCGTCGACCCTCACGGATCAGAGGCCAGCGGGTCACGTATCCATGGAAACCCAGACTGCGGTGAGTGACAGCTGGTCAATCGCTTTCACGTCTTCCTGTTACATGAGCCGTTCAGTGACTGAATGTGTGTTTGTCCTGTAGACGAGCTGCTCGGCTCTGGAGATTTCAGCAGCGGCGTCGGCTGGGAGGACGAGGAGGAGAAAGATGCGGAGGAGAACGCAGAGGAAGAGGAGGAGGAAGAGGAGGAGGAGGCAGGAGAGAGTGATGATGGTGGATACATCTGGTAAAACACCATCATGTGATCAGATGAAACGTGTGCCGTCCAGCGCACCGACAAACCACCTTCTCTACGCTTCCTGAAATATTCAACCAACATTTAAGTTTGTATTTTAGTATCACTGATTTCCCAACTAGTGTGTGTCATTGCTTTAAAGAGGTCTTGTTGTGCTCTTTAAAAGTCTTGATGTTGTTTTTGGCTCCACTAGAACAGGTTGATTATTTTCCTCATATCCTCCATTGTGCAGCTCCTCTCTTCCCAGTCTGTCAGTAACGCTCTGTTTACTTCCTGTCTCTATGAAGCCCCTCCTTCCAACACTGTGCTCTGATTGGTCGGCCGGAGCAGGGTGTTGTGATTGGTGTTTGGGAAATGCCCCGCCCCTTACCATAACCACCAGTTTCAACACACTACTAACGAACTCAACCAGGCCCCGCCCCTTTATTCTGAGTATGAATTATGGAGATGGAGGCGTTTCAGGGAAGAACTCCCGCCGCAGGAACTCAAACAGCAACATCACACACTAAAGAGTAAAAAAAAAAATGTAAAAAGCATGAAAGGACCTCTTTAACTCTGACACACAGATCACTCGTCCTCATTCAGAGGCAAGAGAGACTCAAACTCTGGGGAAAGACCCTTGAGTTTTGTGTTGACATCCTCAGATGCTTCATCATTTACAGGGTATTACAGTTGATTAGACGTGATTTATGCAAAAGAACTTGTTCCTCGTGGTTTATAAATCTCTGGAGATCAAGTTCAACCCTCACTGTACAGAAGTTCATCTGTGTGTTTGTGAATGTCGCCTGTAAAGAACACAGAAGAGCTCCAACGCGCTGGAGAGAAGATCCGGACACTTCTGCAGATGTGTGCGCGCATTCCATGAGTTCATAACGCACTGTTCTCCAGCTGAAGCCTCAGACTGTGGAAGCTTGTCTCCACCACTAAATACAAAAATAAAAAAGGTAATTGCGACCTTTATCTCACAATTCAGACTTTTGTTCTCGCAATTGTGAGTTTATATCTTATAAATGAGTTATGAAGTCAGAATTACATGATGTAAAGTCAGAATTACATGAGATAAAATCAGAATGACATGATGTAAAGTCGGAATTACATGATGTAAAGTCGGAATTACATGATGTAAAGTCGGAATTACATGATGTAAAGTCGGAATTACATGATGTAAAGTCGGAATTACATGATGTAAAGTCGGAATTACATGATGTAAAGTCGGAATTACATGATGTAAAGTCGGAATTGCGAGATATAAAGACTTTTTCATGCAATTGTGACTTTAAATCTCGCAATTCCGACTTTATAACTCCTAATTCCGACTTCCTATCTTGCAATTGTCTGAAAAAAGTCAGAATTGTGAGATTAAAAAGTGGCAATTCCCTTTTTTATTTCATGGTGGAGACGAGCTTCATATCAGAGCGAGTGCGTTAAGACTGATCTCAGATATGGAGCAGCTAAAAGTCTCAAAAATAATTCTCTGATTCAGTCACAAGAATGTGGAAACAGACCCGTATATTTATGAATTGTGTTTGCGTTCGCAAATCGTACTTTGCAATATGAATTTATCTATTGTTTGCAAATATTTAAAGTTTTTTTTGTAGCTTACATTTAAGATTACTATAAGTATATATTTATTATTTATAAGTAAATATTTGCAACTAGAAATTGACAGTCATAACAAAGTAAGATTCGAAACCTAATTCATAAATACACAAGTATGTTTCATATTTCTGAAGTTTTCTGTGTATAGCTTACATTTAAGTTTATTATAAAAATATGTTTATAATTTACAAGTAAAGTATTTATTATAAGTATTAGAGAAGAAAAACTGACAAACTCATAACCTGATTCATATTCTAAAGTATTATTGGAAGTTTCTACATGAATAAAGTGATTTTTTTTTTGTTAATCTGAATTATCTCAAGCATGTTTGAACCATATTTTGTAAATGCATCAATTTTGAGACGATTTTAGCTCCATGTTGCTCTGCCGACAAAAATAGTTGCAGTGTCTGTAGCGAACACGGACAGAGAAATACAGCATCAACTCTTTAAACAGGATTGAAACTTGTAGAATTGATCATGATCGACGGTTTCACACTGAATCAGAATCAGAACTGACTCCGGTTTCTTGAATGTACGACTCAAAGCGTGTTTTACATGAATGTGTATTTCTGCTCATTTACACTGGAAGTTGAATGTGGTTAAAAAAATGAAGATGGAAGTTGAATTGAATTGCTTTATTTTTCGTATTGCATGATAGTTCACAACTAAAAGCTCTTTTATTGGCTCTTTCTCTGTCAAATGAGAGTAAAACCGTGATGTCTAATGTTGAGATTGTGGCTGACGTCGGCTCCTCTAAATCTGTGAAATAAAATGTTGTAAATAATCAAAGCGTCTCTGATTCATAATCAACTGTGTGTTCGTGTGTAAAAGACACGTTTGATGTCGGCGGACGTCTTCAGAAGCTCCTGAGGAGGAACATCTCACGACGCGCCTCGTTCATTTACTCCACATTGACTGAAAATCAATATCTGGCAGCGTTTGCAGTGAACCGAGTTATTATACAGAGTCACTGGAAGCTCATGCCATGACCGTGAT
>CM074296.1:1736553-1831553 GCA_037194245.1 Opsariichthys bidens
TCCTCCATTTTGTGGAAAGGTGTCGGGGCGGAACCGCGGCAGAATTATGTGTTTAAACATCGTTCTTTGAGTCCAAATATTTGTAGAATCACCATTTAACACGGATTTGGTGAGTGTTTAAAGTTTTTGTATGTTTTTGGTCGAAGTTGAGGCAAATTAATCTGATTAGGATCGGTAACGAGTCTCGACGCGATTGTGTAATGAAGTCTTTTGAATGTGTGTGTTTTAAGCGGAATTTTGAGTTCATCGTAATGTTTATGGTTTTAATATGTGTTTTGTCTTAACATATATTATTTGTTAATGTTATATTTAAGTTTAATACGAGTCATGTTGTTAATTGACCGTTAGCAAAACCGCCCCCTGTTGCAAAAACTATGCGCTCTCACGCCACACATGTTCATTTTTTTTAACTAAGTTTAAATAATAAATAGCGTCTAGTGTGTGTTCAATGTGTCATGACAGATCATCTCTTCATACATGTATAGCATCAAATAAACATGAATGAACAAGGACACAATTTTTCAAGTTCACCAACGTTAATCTACTAACTCTCCTGACGGATTCGGTGTTATGATTGGTCAGATCGCCTGTCAATCAAACGGTTTGCGAAGGGTCAATTGTTTTGTCAGTGTTATATTTACGACTTATTTAGTTTATTGTAGGGCTGTGCAATTAATCGCAATCGCAATTTGAGCACATGCAATTTCTAAATCGCATAAGTCTGCAAATTTTATTTGTTAATTTATATTTTAATTGAGAATACTGCAACGTTACTGTGCGCATGTTTAAGATGTGAACCAATCAGAGCTCAGCACCAATGAGAACAAAGCAAAGCGGGAGAACAGAATAGACAAACGGGAGGAAAGAGGGAAAAATATGGATGCGGTTCAGAATAAACATGATTTGGTACCAAAGAGAAATTCAACATCAGTCGTTTGAGAGAGTTTTGGAGTCAAACACTGGAATAAAGACACCAACTCACACTTATTTCACACAAGTTGCTGTATGAGAAATGTAAGACGGCGTTGAATACGAGTTTAAGCAGGTGAAATAATCCTCATTTATTTGATGTTGTCTGTTTTTAAGACACAATTTTTTTTTTACAGTTTTGTTTATCAAGCAGTTAATCTACTGTACAGTGTGAAATGTGTGCGCTGAAATACAGTTTTGAACTTTACTTATTATGACTGGAATTTCAGGTTCGTTAATCTTAATTTATTTGATGTTGTGTGTTTTAAAGACAGTTAATTACAGTTTTGTTCATGAAGCTGTAAATACAGTTCCTTCATTGTGAAACATTATGTACTTCTTGTGCACTGAATACATTCAGAATGAAGCATGTTTGAAAAAGCAAAAACAATGACCAAAATTGCAAAATAAATCGCAATTTTAATATTGATTAAAAAAATCGCAATGTGATTATTTTGTCCATATTGCACAGCCCTAATTTATTGCTGTAATGAGATGCTAATTCAGCATATCACTGTTAATAGTTTCTCTTTGAAATAAACCAACTGAACATTGAAATACTCTGTTATCGTGTGACGTAAAACACAGGTGAGGTTTTTCGTTCCTGTGGAAAGGAGTCTGGATATTCAGTCGATGGCGAGCCTCCACGGATCTGGACGCCAGATTGACGGAGAAGGACTAAACTTCCTGTTGTGAACTCTACTATTTTCTTCAATTTGAGGTGGGATCTCTGCTCACACATTTTTCCTCCTCGTTCACTGAAACGGAGTAATTAGTTCCTGGATCATTTGAACGACATTTTTTTTTTCTATTTTTTCCCCTCTAATGCATATCCACATGATATGATTGAACTGCTTTCCATCTTTTTTTTTGTTTTGTTTTTTTTGAGGAAAACGAAGAACACAAAATTGTTGAACTGAATCTTTATTGATTTTGACAAACTAAAGTGATTCACATTGTTGTTTTGTGCTTAATTCCATGGATGGACGTGAACAATTGATTTGACTGGGGCTGAAATGATTCCTCGTAACTCCATTAGAATAAATGATCGAGGCAGAGGAATTATTTAATTAATTTTAAAGCTCACGTCACGTTCTTTCGCAATGACATTTTTTTTTTAGTGACCGCGCGCTTACGTCACCCTCAAAGCGGAAGGAGACGCACGGAGATATCGGCGTTTTGATTCGAGGGCGCGGACTGCAAAATTGAAGGGAGGGATAACAATGGCGATGAGCAAAGAAACAAATAGGAGAAAAGGACAGAAAATGTCCAAGGTTTGGGATCATTTCAAATTGAAAAGTAAAGCGAACGCCGTGGCGTGTGTCCATTGCGAGATCGAGCTAGCATACCACAACAGCACGTCGTCCAGCACCTCAACAGAAGACCGGAGGACCGTCAGCCGAGACCAGGTAAATTCAATGTAGCGTTACATCAGTGTGATTGCTGGATGAAGGCTGTTAAATAATTTAATTATGTAAGGCATTAAACAAGACGGCTAACGTTAGTGCAGTTGTGAAAATGTACAGCAGGACGGATGCGGAGGAGCCGTTAACGTCACTTATTGAACAGCTTATACCAAAGAAATTCATTTAGCGTCAAGAAAAGTTGTAAATGGGTTTTCGATGAAACATACTAGGTACTTTATTTTTAATCCATGGCTTGAATACTCAGTTGGTAAATTAGTTTGAATACTATACGTTGATTAGGGTTGGGTATCGTTTGGGTTTTTTTCGATACCGGTGCCAAATCGATACTTAAAAAAAGCCACAAAATGATGGTGGATGACTCGGTCAAGAATACCTTTTTATTGGACAAGAAAAGTTCTTAAAATTGAACAATATATTAAAAGTTTAAAGTATACATGAACATATAAGTAAACACAAAACACAACAACAGTAAAACCTGAGTCAACTCGCTCAACTACAATCATTTAACAGCTTCAAATTTCAGCAATTTTTTTGGAGAAATATGACCATATTTGCTCTTCTCTGGCAAAATACGACACGTCTCCTGAATTATTGCATGTCCTGCACAGGAGAAAACTCTCTCAGATGGTGTCGATGAGGCCGGTTTGAAAGTGCAGACATTATGGGAAGACTGTCCCGCTTACAGGGCTGGGGTCGTCCACACGGATCGTCCCAGCTGATGTCCGCTAGCGGTCAAACACACTCATATTCCATGTGCCCTCAAATGTTTCATTAGGTTTGACGTGTTTCCCCCTTTACACGCAAAATTTACTGCGCGTCGTGGTGTCAGAATCCTTTCTGGTGAAATATAGCCACACTTTGGAGCGTTTAGTTTCAGCATTTTAATTAAAGCGTGTTTAATTTAGCTAGCTAAGCTAACGGTAGAGTGTAGTTGCTGCGCTCGCGCGCTTCACGGATGGTCTCGCTTCCCGACGATTTGTGATTCGTATCATCAAAGCTTTCCGACGTTCACGTGAGTTTTCTCATTTGGGAAATAATTTTTCCGAGCATTCTGACACCCCATGAACGCAGTATTTAAATTTAAATAACTCAGTCGTGTTGATGAATCTGATGCTTCTTACGTCCGTGTCGCACCAGAGGACGAATATTTCAATCACTTCAGGCATTTAAGAGGCACTGAAATGAGGCACCGACATTCGCATTCTGGTTCGGTCCGGTACACACCGGTTATATAGGTACATACGGCACCGGGTTTCGGCACTCAACCCTAACGTTGAATACATTGTAATCATGCGCTTAAGCCTAACGTGCTCCAAGACAGTGTGTGTGGTCATTTTAGTTTAATTCAATGAATAGTTTATAAATGCATGATTATAAATATATGATTACTGTATGGTAATGATATTTTGCTTTAGTAGTAAATATCAATAATAATTTTTCCACCTCTTTTTCAGTAAATCACAGCTTCGTATGGACAGACATGTGCGGACAGCTTCATATTCCTCTGAGCAAGCAACTGAGTTTTCAGCATTTTAAACATGATTGTGACAGAGATGCGCCCACTAAACATGGTGGAGGATGATGGCTTTGACGCCATGATTTCCACTTTCAATCCCAAGTACGAGCCTTCAAGACCCTTTATCATGAAAAAGATGGAGGAAAAGTATGAAGGCACCAAATGCAAGTTGAAGAAAGCTCTGCAGGATAGTTTATAAATGCACAGCCATGAACTGTATGATCACTGTATGGAAATGATATTTTGCTTTAGGAATAAATATCAATGTTGATTTTTTCACCTCTTTTTCAGTAAATCTCAGCTTCTAATGGACTCTGCAGGAGCTTTCTCGTCTATATTTGGACGAGCGTTGCAACAGAGGCTTATCCGGGGTGACGTGTCACTATCTCGGGGAGGATTGGGAAATGTTGTCCCGCTGCCTGACAGCGATGCCCCTCGAGGAGAGACACGCGGCTGCTAATATTGCAGAGTGGATTGAGGATGTAACTGCCAAACTCGACTTTCCACCAGAGAAAGATCTTCGTTCTGATACTTTAAAAAAGTCAATTGAAAGTCATAAATTTTTATTTGGTTTTGCATCTCAGAAAATGCTTTATTTAAAACCCAGAATGTGCGGCACTTAATTAATCTGTCAACTTTATTGTCATTGTTCACAGTACACGTAAAGACATTTTTAATAGAAAATATTGTATACTTTGCACTTAAAAAATTTAAAAAAAAATTTAAAAAGGAAAGCAGTTAGTTGTTCATTTTAAGAGATCCACCATATTTTCTCTTGTATATTTAATATTGCTCTTAATTAAACAATAATCCATTTTTTACTCGATTAATCGATTGAATTTTTTGGTAGAATACTCTATTACTAAAGTATTCAATAGCTACATGCATGCAGATATGTGTGTGTTTTATTTACAAGGTGCACCTATAGTGCCCCCTCCCCCCCACATTTACTCTTTCATACTGATATATTGTGTATCTTATTGTTGTTTATATTTGACTGTTCTTCTTGGTTGTTTACGACGTCTCCCGTATTATTCACCGTCTCTAACAGTAAATCGCCAGCTGGTGAAAAAAAGGAAAAGCTCTGGTTATTTTAGTGGCACAAGTTTCCATTTATTCCATTTATCACAGGCTCCATAGTCGAACCGAACTGGTCCACTAGCATTTCTGGTTCCATTTACCATTGAAAAAACCCTCCAATAATATTGATTTTTATTATAAGTGCAAACCGGTGCTACACAACCACAGGAGTATTTAAACGTTCAGCCTGAAATCTTCCCCCCTCGAGGTTCACCCAGTGGCGTCTGGTTTCAATGGCAACACTTGCAGATGTTCAGGGTTCCTGTGTAGGACAGATCCATCCTGTGTTTCCACCATGTAAGATCTTGGTTCAGATGTTTTGCACCAGCCTTTCTCACTGTCCAGTTATGTGGGTGTGTGGGCGGAGTCCCGCCAATACAGGTACAATTTGATTGGCCAGCATAAGATTTTTTTTTTTTCATCATTTAGCAGACGCTTTTATCCAAAGCGACTTACAAGGGGAGCAATTAGGGTTTAGGTGTCTTGCTCAAGGGCACTTTAGTCGTGGTATCGAAGGTGGAGAGAGTGCTGTTTATTCACAATCCCCACTTTCAATTCCTGCCGGAATCGAACCGGCAACCTTCAGATTACAAGCCCCACTCCCTCACCACTAGGCCACGACTACCCATTCCACACAGACACTAAAGCAATTGAATATAACCCATTATTGCTTTTTTTACAATATGGTATTGTTAAAACTTCTTTAAAAAATGACCATTTTAAAAATGAAACGTATATACGTTGTCAGTGTCCTCTTTGCTTTACTACTGTATTAATTAGACCTTGATCATTCATGTTAATTCATAATGCATTATAATTAATGGGTAACACTTTATTTTACAGTGCCGTAGTTACACATTACTACATGTACTTACTATGGTATTAACAGTAATTTATGCATAATTACAAGTAACTAACCCTAAACCAAACACTAACCCTAACTGTAACTCTATAGTAAGTACATGTAGTTAATTAATAGTACTCAGTACTTATTAGAGTAATTACAATGTAACTACGGCACTGTAAAATAAAGTGTAACCAATTAATGTAAGAGGCAACTTTAAATGTTGAAATTAACAGTGAACAACACTTTCATTAACTTTTAATGTTACAAATGGACTCTTATTGTAAAGTGTTACAATTTCATATAAATCCAAACAATCATGCTTCAAATCGCATCGTTAAAAAAAGGTCGCATATGCGACCATTTTGGTCGCAGTCTGGAACCCTGTAATGTTAGCATCCTCTCAGCCTCGACGCAAACACACTGCTGTTCTCCACTAATGCAGCATCGAGACAACAAACTCATTACTGTAGTGAATGAAAACATACACTAGTGTACTGTATAATATACCGCTTTGGTGTCTGTTTTAACTGCGTTTTTGAAGTGTCCAGATCTGTGCGGCACGCAGCCTCGCGTCACGTGTCAAAACAAACTGTTCAAGGCGTCAGTGATAGTTTTTATTTGGCCTCTAGAGGTCGCTCTTGTGCCGCACTCTTCTCAGACGCTCCAGCAACGGAACAACCCGGAAAATGAAATCAACCGCGGTTGTACAAGCTCTTGTTTGCACATGCTTGCTTACAGTCTGAGTAAATAATGAAAATGCTTTGAGGAAATGAATCAGAGTAAAAGTATGTATTTTATTCAGGAAATGTAGTGGAGTAAAAGTAAAAGTTGACAAATATAAATACTCAAGCACTGTTGTGAAGTATTATTACTTCATCACACTTCTGTTCATCTGTGTGTCTCTCAGTGGCTCCGCACACAATCACTATTTAAATGATCGCGGTGTCGAGATCACAGGTTTAATTCCAGTGAGGAACAAACAAACGGTTAAAATGGAGATCCTAAATGTACCGTAAGAGACTGTAGAAATAAAGAGGCTGTCAAACCATGAATAATGAATGACATGTACAATGACTGGATTTTTAACCCCTTTCCCATTTTATTGTTTTGTTTTTTTTTGCTGTTAGTAGTTTACACACAGAAAACATGAATCTAATCTGTTAGATGATTTACAGAAGACAAAATTACAATTGATTTAAAAAGAGTCACAAAACCATCAGAAATGTTTGTCCGCTACAGGCATGGACTCGCTCCAGCAGTATTTCACTGTGTTTTGAGCTGTTTTTGATCAAAAGCCTTAGTGAACACCAGAATCCTCTTCAAATCTTCAACATAAATGTCACAATCAGTTTAAGTTTAATCATAAAGCCAGAAGTGAAAGTGAAACTAGAACAAACGGTCATCAGAACGCTCGTATCGTTCACGCGCCCCTCAGGTTCATTTTTGCAGGAACTCACCAAGTAGATCGTTCCTGATGTTCTAAAGAAAAACAGTGAACAGGAACCAGTTTACAAAAACATTCATGAATCTTTTAAATAGAGATTTATACTAGTTCATATCCTGTTACATTTGAAATAATGAAATAATTGTTCATTGGGTAAAGTTTTTAATTTTTATTACCATGTCCCCAAACTGGCGGGGACTTCTTGTGTCAAAGTGGAAAAGAATGCCAAACAGATGTTTGAATTTTGCTCTATTGAGGTCAAACTGAAAATAAAGGCACATTTGTTATGTTTATACTTTTTGAATATAATTAGATCAGAATATTAAACTACAAAGGGCATATATGCAGTTTAAAGTTAATTGATTGGAAACACGTACCATATAAAGTAACCTCAGCAGAGCAGCAGAGAATTGATCTGAGAGGTTGATGCCCCTGCTTGAGTCTGGATCAGTGAGTATGTTCTTTTTATCCTCGTCACATGAACTGACTGCATAGACTGGATGACAGTTTCAGATCAGACGACTTTCTCAACACAAAACTTCCAAATAAACACGTGTGAGCTCAGCTCTTGATGCAGGAGATGATGCAGAGCCATTAGTCGTGTTCATCTAGCGTCTTACCGTTAATGTTTTGGGGAAATTCTTTAAACATTGTTGCAGAAAAATCAGAATCCATGTAGATCACCATCTGCAGCACATGTTGAGGAAATAGATGTATTAGGGGAAAAAACCTCAATATTTCAATTGACTTCAAAGACTTGATTGTGTATAATTTACCTTTATTCTACACGACTCTGTCCCTTCTTGTAAAAACGCTCTGAGTTCGTGGCTCTATATAAGTTCTTTTGTTTGTAGTTGTCTCGTACTTTTTAAATGCGCTGTTATTGTAAATGCTGCTGCTGTTTGTGAATCGATTTGATAGTTTCTTCCTCTTCTCTAAAGCAGCCCAACATGGCCACGCCCCCTTTGAGTGTTCTCAGGGGCGGGGCTTATGTGAACATCAGGGTTCGTGATGTCACGGTTTGTCAAAATAGATAGAGATAAGTTATGCAAAACTGTACATACCTTTGAGAATTTTTTGTCATTACGCATTTTGCTGATTGCATCTTTGAGATCAGAGGCAGGAAGCTGTAATAAAAACAGAAATGAGTGGTTCAGAAGTCAGCAGGGTGTCAGATTATTGTCCTAATCCATATATATACTTGCAAATACTTGAATTCAGAGTTGTATCCCCTGACGTCACATTCTCAATTCCAAAATCTGTAAGAAGCTTCACTGGTCACATAAAAGATGACAACAATAAAACAGTCTTGTTAAACGAGTGTATCTTTAGCCACAGTTATAAATATAATGAATGATGCCATATATCAGTGAACTGTGTTCAGATCCTGTATGATGTCTCATATCAATAACATCAGTGGCTTCTTTTTCCTTACACAGATTGTGGCTGTGGTTATTTGGCTGTTGAGCCTTTTATAAAAGATTATCATATGGTTTGAAGCATCATGTTTATCATTACAGTATTATTACAATTTGATCGTTCTGATTTTTATACTTACTGACTCATCAGGAAAGGCAAATGTGCCATTACCTCCTGTAGTGGACATGTAGATGAATATTTTGTCATCGGGTCCACTGCATTAAATAATAATAATAATTATTACTTATTATTTATTACTAGGTTATTATTACTAGGTTAATGTAAGTTCATGTGTTTTCAGAGTTTTTTCTGTGAGTGTTTGACATGGTATAAAGGATTTGACAATGAATAGATCTGCTGCTGCTGCAATTAAATACAATGTTGAAGGTTTTCGTCTTCATTAACAAACCTTGTAATTATTTTCTTTGACGTTTTATTTCCTTGAAGAGCATTCAGGAAGTTCGTTGGGTTCACATCCTGTAAGATCACAATTGTCATAAGTAATAATTGTGCACAAATTCAGAATAATAATAGAATAAAAATAAACATTAAAATAATATTTAACATTACATACCTTTCCAGTGTAGTCCTTTGGAACTCCTGGGTACACATTTAACATTTCACTTACTGCACTGACAATGTTTCCAGGATGTAGGTTTCTGCGAGCAGAGAAGAGGATCATGTTGAACTCAATCAGTGCCATCAATATTCTAGTGCTGCAATGACGCAGTCATGAATCCGCTCACATCATGGACTCCATATACCACACTACATTTCCCATAAGCCCCTCACCCAGTCACTGATCACTGCACCAGCTGCATCTCATTCACCAATCACTGATTACCGCACCAGCTGCACCCTATCTCGGCACTATAAAGCACCACTCACCTTCACCCAGTTTGCGAAGTATTGATCTGGTTAATCCGTCAATTTCCGAGCATTACTACTGTGTTTGTTTTCCTGTTCTTTGATTTCTGCCTGTTTTACCCGTTGTCTGATTCTTGCTGCCTGCCTTGACATTCCTGCCTGTTTATTTGACCACGATCCTGTTTATTCCCCATATATTGTTTGCTGTCTTTGACCATTGCCTGCCTGACTACGCCTTATTTAAATAAACTGCATTTGGATCTCTATCCGCTGACTCATTCGTTACAGACGCGTCTACGAAAAATACGTTGATGTGCGTTAAATGCGTCGACGTGTCACACTGTCATTCATCTGGCGTAATGGCGGCTTCTGCTCCTGGGAACGGAGAAAGTTCCATTCTATCACCACAACCTGGACCACAATGATCAAAAGTGTGGGAATACTTTAAACAGAGGCCGAATAAAACGGTCCTTTGTTCCCTTTGCAGAACCGAAATGGCGTTCCACCTGTGGAATTGGATCTCTGCCAAATTTTTGTGCTCGCAAGATCATATTTTGACCGTGCAAACAGGAATTTCACGTGCGCGTGAACTGAGTTGAGAAAATATTTGTCTCGCAAATAAGAAAATAATTTGAGCGAACGAAAATCAGTTTTGCATTTCAAACAAGTTTATTTGGATGTGCGGGGACGTTCTCTTTCGCACGTGCAAGGTTTCAGTTGCTCGCGCTCCTGATACCCGCTCTGCGCGCTCGCTAAACGACGACCGCGCGCCCATAGGCGGAGTTTGGGGGGGTCTGGGGGGGGCAGTGCCCCCCTAGTCCAGAGCCAATTAATGCCTGTCTTGTGCTTTGAATATTTTTTTTTTTATTACAGAATTCAAATTTTCTCGTTTTATTTGTCTTATCTTATTAGTTCTGTGTATAGAATGAGTAAGATATGGCTAATTAATTTTTAATTACTGTAGCTTTATTACATTCTCCCGCGATTTGTGAATCTCAAAGTATCGCGGTACGTGAGTGGACGCTCTTCTCGTTCTGTTTTACGCGCTGAATAAACAAAATGGACATTCGTCGTTTTTTTAATAAATCCACTACTAAAAGTGTGGAGTTTTCTAATTCTACTTCAACTATTGCTGCTAATACTACCACAGCAATCGAGGCCGCATCAGAGAACAACGCCGGTTCTGCATTAGGTAAGATATTGTAATGTCTGAAGTAGTTCTATGACAGTCAAGGGAGGCTCTGTTTATGAACTTTAATCGGAACGAAGAAGAACACACTGTAACCAGTCCCTCCAGAAAAACGCGATTATGCGATCGCTTGATTTCATGCATAATCAGCCAAAGTCCGCATATTTATGCGGGGGTCACATTTTTTCAAATATGCCGCACTTTCGCCGCATAAATTGCCGATTTCAGCAAGAAAAATATGCTATTATTTCATAATCCCTGTATTTTCGCTGCAAAAAAAGTCTCATATATCTTAGCAGAAAGTTGAAAAATGTTGCGTTGACTTCACACAAGTAAAGCGCCATTATTTTCCCCCTGTTGCCATGGGAACCTTATGAAGTGACGTAATTACGCGACGTGAACGTCATCTGTAAAGACCGCGGTGAAACCATGAAGACGAAAATAATTCTCATTTGCCAACAAAAATAAGCCCTATAAGACCGCGCGAAGCAGTTTCCCAGTGTGTTACATGACGCTGTATGTTAGTAGTGTGTAAAATAATTTACGTTGCAGTAAGAGATTACACTTTGTGCACTGGAAGCACTTCATTTAACAGAAGATGTCTGTTTTGTAGAGCTACCTCTGTTAAACAGGAAGCACACATTTTATTTTTTTATATTTTATTTATTCATTTTTACAGAAGTTGAATATTCCTTTTGTAAAGCGACAGAACTTGTTTGACTCAATGTTTTGAAATTTTGAGCCGTGTGTTGATTAAGGTCTGAAATAAAACAGAACGAGAACTGAAATATTCTGTGATTTAGTAATTCTGCCTCTTTACATGAAGGCAGTATCCAGTGAGAACAGTGTTTAGGGGGGGGAATCACCTTTTTTTCCTCTTTTGCATCAAAAACCGCAGTTTTTGCAAGTTCCCGCAATTTCGTCGCATAAAATTGCAAAAATGTCCCGCATATTCCATCGCGTTTTTTAAGAAAACGTGCCGCATAATCAAGGATTTTTGCCCGCAACAATCACAAAAAAATCCCGCGTTTTTCTGGAGGGACTGTGTAACAACCGTCTAACACAACTCGCTTTTTTTCGCCGCACTTCTGAACTCCCCGCATTAACCCTATCACTGCCGATGCAAAACAAAACAGCAACTATAAAGAGTCTGTTCTATTCGCTATTCTTTGTATAAAGTCATTGTTCATTGTAAATGTATTTTATATGTAGAATATATGATATATAAATATGATATAAAAAAAATCTGAGCTCGTGGTCTGCTGGCCTGGTAGGTGCCCCCCAAGCACAAAAGTGAAACTCCGCCTATGCGCGCGCCTGCTCAACACAAACCAGCGTTACAATGTGCCTAAACTCCAGCCAATCAGAATTTAGCAGCCTCATCTCCCTTGACAACCAATCACAAGACTCCCTGCATTACAGACAGAGCAAGAGGAAAAACACACGGTTCAGGAGACGTTTGTTCAATGGCTTGAACACTATCAAAGTTCCTTTAAGACTGTATAGAAAGTCTTTGACACTCTTCATGTTAAAGTTCAGATGTCTACCACTGGATGAGCACACATAAGTGGTTTATTTTTGATCAAAATCAAATCGTATTATTACATAATGGCGTGTCCCAGTGTTTCTACACCTCAATGAACTGCTAAATTAGTTCTAACTTCTTACGTAAAAAAAGATCACTAGATTAATTTTAAAAAAGTAATAAAAATAAGCTCAGCCGCCATGTGTTGGAGTTTACCCCGGTGAACGAGAGGGTCGTTTCACTGCGCCTTCGGGTCGAGGATAGGGCTCTCACTGTTGTTTGTGCTTACGGGCCGAATGACAGTGCAGAGTACCCGGCCCTCTTGGAGTCTCTCTGGGAGGGGTGCTGGAAAGTGCTCCGAACGCGGACTCTGTCGTTCTACTGGGGGACTTCAACGCTCACGTGGGCAGCGACAGTGCTACCCGGAGGGGCTTGATTGGGAGGAACGGCCCCCCTGATCTGAACCAGAGCGGTGTTTTGTTATTGGACGTCTGTGCTAGTCACAGTTTGTCCATAACGAACACCATGTTCAAGCATAAAGGTGTCCACCATTACACGTGGCATCAGGACACCCTAGGGCAGAGGTTGATGATCGACTTTGTATTTGTTTCATCTGACCTTCGGCCGTATGTCTTGGACACTCAGGTGAAGAGAGGGGCGGAGCTGTCAACTGATCACCAACTGGTGTTGAGTTGGATCAGATGGCAGGGGAGGAAGCTGGACAGACTGGGCAGACCCAAACATACTGTGAGGGTCTGCTGGGAACGTTTGGCCGAGTCCCCTGTCGGAAAGATCTTCAACTCGCACCTCCAGCAGAGCTTCAGCCAGATACCGAGGGAGGCTGGAGACATTGAGTCTGAGTGGACCATGTTCTCTACCTCCATTGTCGACACGGCCGCTCGGAGCTGTGGCCGTAAAGTCTCCGGTACCTGTCGGCAGCAATCCCCGAACCCGGTGGTGGACACCGGATGTAAGGGATACCGTCAAGCTGAAGAAGGAGGCCTATCGAGCCTGGTTGGCTCGGGGGACTCCTGAGGCAGCTGACGGGTACTGGCAGGCCAAGCGGACTGCAGCCCGGGTAGTTGTGGAGGCAAAAACTCGGGTCTGGGAGGAGTTCAGTGAGACCATAGAGAAGGATTATCGCCCGGCCCCGAAGAAGTTCTGGCAAACCGTCCGGCGCCTCAGGAAGGGGATGCAGTGCCCTGCCAGTACTGTTTACAGTAGGGGTGGGAATCTGCTGACTTCAACTGGGGACATCGTTGGGCCATCATTTGGGACATACTTTGAGGATCTCCTCAATCCCACAGACACGTCTTCCACTGAGGAAGCAGAGGCCGAGGGCTCAGAGGTGGGCTCACCCATCACCCAAGCTGAGGTCACTGAGGTAGTTGGAAAGCTCCTTGGTGGCAAGGCAGCGGGGGTGGATGAGATACGCCCTGAGTCCCACAAGTCCCTGGATGTTGTGGGGCTGTCTTGGCTGACGCGCTTCTGCAGCATCGCGCGGCGGTTGGGGACAGTGCCTCTGGACTGGCAGACCGGGGTGGTGGTCCCTCTTTTTAAGAAGGGGGACCGGAGGGTGTGTTCCAACTACAGAGGGATCACACTCCTCAGCCTCCCTGGGAAAGTCTATGCCAGGGTACTGGAGAGGAGAATAAGGCCGATAGTCGAACCTTAGATTCAGGAGGAACAATGTGGTTTTCGTCCCGGTCGTGGAACACTGGACCAGCTCTATACCCTCTCTAGGGTGCTGGAGGGTTTATGGGAGTTTGCCCAACCAGTCCACATGTGTTTTGTGGATCTGGAGAAGGCATTCAACCGTGTCCCTCGTGGCACCCTGTGGGGGGTGCTCCGGGAGTATGGGGTCCGGAGCCCTTTGCTAAGGGCTGTCCGGTCCCTGTATGACCGGAGCAGGAGCTTGGTTCGCATTGCCGGCAGTAAGTCAGACCTGTTCCCGGTGCATGTTGGACTCCGGCAGGGCTGCCCTTTATCACCGGTCCTGTTCATAGTCTTTATGGACAGGATTTCTAGGCGCAGTCAGGGGCCGGAGGGAGTCTGGTTTGGGGACCACAGGATCTCATCCCTGCTTTTTGCGGATGATGTTGTCCTGTTGACTCCATCGGGCCAGGACCTCCAGTGTGCATTGGGACGGTTAGCAGCCGAGTGTGAGGCGGCTGGGATGAGGATCAGCACCTCTAAGTCTGAGACCATGGTTCTCAGTCGGAAAAGGGTGGCTTGTCCTCTTCAGGTTGGTGGAGAGCTCCTGCCTCAAGTGGAGGAGTTTAAGTATATTGGGGTTTTGTTCACGAGTGAGGGAAGGAAGGAGCGTGAGGTTGACAGACGGATCGGTGCAGCTTCTGCAGTAATGCGGTTGATGTACTGGTCTGTCGTGGTGAAGAAGGAGCTGAGCTGCAAGGCGAAGCTCTCGATATACCGGACAATCTACGTTCCTACTCTCACCTATGGTCATGAGCTTTGGGTCATGACCAAAAGAATGAGATCCCGGATACAGGAGGCCGAAATGAGCTTTTTTTCAAAGATTTATTATTTTCACATTTTGCATTAAAAAAACCCCTTCAAAATGATGTATGATTTGTTGGACAAAAAAATGCACTCCTTTAAAGTCGATAGAATCCGCTAAGTCAATTTTGAGAAAAGTCGAGTTAAAGTTTTCTGAAGGTTTCAAAGTACTTAGCAATGTTGCTACATTACATTAAGTCACTCTGTCACTCCAGGAAAATACATCAATGTTTTTACATTTTCTTTCTTTCTTTCCCTCTTTCTTTCTCTCTCTCTCTCGCTCTCTCTCTCTCTCTCAGTTTCTGTTATAATACATCAAGAGCAACAACACAATGGTTTTAGAATGGTTTTAGAATGGCGGCAAAAGCATAACCAGTGTTTGTGTGAATACTCACACAGATATTTTGAAATACTGTCGTTCATTCTGCGCATGCGTGTATTGGGATCACGTACTGTTACTGTAAGCGTGATCGTTTTGTTTACATCACATGGGTTTTGAAAATCACATTTCATGGGTTTGGACTCATGCCATTGAGAATTTGCTATAAATATTAACAAAGCTGGAATACAGTAATTATTCAACTTTAGCTGAGGGAGACATTCGCACCTGTAGTTCAGAAGTGAACAGAGAAACAGGTACACTTCCCAGAAAACATACAAATAAATATATTTTTCAATGTTTAGTTACTATTTGGAGCATTGGGATCGCTAGACGAGAGCTTGATGAACTCATTAATGTGAAAACCTCATATTCAACCAAAACTGGCATTTTCACTTTTTTAAGATCAAAATTAGTCATTCCGACTCATTTTACCAGCATTGGTCACTCTGACTCATTTTACCAGCATTGGTCACTCTTATTATTTTTTGAAAGTTGTAGAAATGCTACTGTATTAGAGATTTGTTTTTCACCATGTTGTTCCAGATTATATGTAACAACATTAAAAAATATTTTCATTAGGATAAGTTTTAATTGATCAGTTGAGTACTATTTTTATTACATGTTTCTAGTTTTGAAATGAATCTCCTGTAGGTTCAGTGGCCATTATCATAATCTCTATTCTCACAGATGATGTGGGATGGACACTATTAGCGGTAAGTTAAGTTCAGCGCTGAAGTTTGAGATCACTCAAGAGCACATGATACGCAGAAGCTTCAGGAAATACTCACTTTGGATTGTTAGCGATGTCATCGTACATCATCACCACAATCTGGTCATCAGGAATTCCTTGTTTCTTAATGATCTGATAGAGACAGCACACGTTGGCCTGAAACACAAGTGAACAATATTATCTTCATGTTCAGTTACTGTGTCCATAAACAAACTGTGGTACAGCACACCGTGGAGAATTTATCAGCAATATGTCTTGCTAATGAAAATAAAAAGCAAGGACAAACCTGGTGTCTGTAGTTTGTCCAGCCCTTTGAGCCAGCGACAAGGAGAGCCCATTTTTTTCCACACATTTCTTGAGCCATTTCAAAGAAATTTAAACTAATAATAGGATAATAATAACATTTTAAGTTACAGCTGTAATGTGCTTTAAGAACCACCAAAACAACACAAACAAGCAGGTAATTAGTTATAAAGTTTGACAAAATAACAAGAAGTTTTAAACTCTAGTTGTTTTCTGTTTATGAGGTGCTGAAATGTCAGTCTGTCATTTACCTCAACAACTGTTTAAAGTTGAATCAAACTATTTACATGATGAAACACAACTGCTGAAAGCATTTAGTGATGTAGATTATTGATGCCGTCATACCTGTGCTGAGTGTCAGGTGTTCCTCTGTGTCTGTCCGGTCGCTTTTTGGTGCTTCTAGTCGGATGATCACCGTCTTTATATAGGCAGTTTATTGCCCTCATTTGAGACTCACTGGGGGAGAGTTTGTGCTGGTGGGAGGGTCTCTTTCATATTATGCATTATTTCCAAGTTAGTTGTAAATGAATGATGAATGAATTACTCTTTTTCTTAAAATTGTTTTCAGAAACATAACTCCAAATTCCTACAAATTCATGTACAATAAGGTCAGCCACAAAAACAACTCAGTCCATGCCTTTTCAGCACTAATTTTACTTTGTGTGTCTTTAGTAAATCCTGACAGTAGTTTTTTTTAGACCGTAGTAAATCTGGCCCATAGTGTTTCACATTTGTCACATCTGAGTTAGGGGCGAATCGTTTGATGGATTGCTTGTAGAGAAATGATGCAAAAAAAAAAAAAAACCCCTCTGTTACTAAGTCCCTCCATTGAAACTCATTGTATTTTGTACAGTATGAGAGAGAGAGAGAGAGAGAGAGAGAGAGAGAGATCTCCTGAGCAAGCATTATCTTTTTTGATGGTCGATGTCCATATTATTATATCCATTACAAAAATCTGTTTGCACGTCCAGGAAAGGGATCTTTGTGTTTGTCCTTTTTACAGTTACCCAGAAACTTTCACAGTTTTCCATACCAGCGCTAAAACAATGACTCCTTTGTGTTCATGAATCCCTTTCAACCTGTCAGCCAGCACCCCTGCTTTTGAAAAATCCTGATGAACAGCAGTTCATGAACTCTACAATAAAAGCATAAGTATGGTCTCATTTCAAAGCACTTTGCAGTTTATTGTAAAGTCATAAGTAATTATTGTCATAATGAAAACAATTGTTATAAATAGCTTGAACATTTTGTAAAGTTGTTTTCATGAAAAATCTTTATGAAAATAAAATCGGCCTTTCTGCAATCTAGAAATGCACTTCAGCTAAAGCCACATGTCTGACCATGTTATATTTCAAATCTGAAGATGCTAAGTTTAAAACTTTGAGTTTTATTGAATGTTTTTTAAGATCATGTCATGTAATTTTAATTTGAGAAGACTCTAAAATGCTAACTAATGTTTATAGCCATCTTCCAAGCACCCTTTCAGTGTATTATCTCTATTGTTTTGTGGTGTAAGCTGTCCCATTCAGTCTCGGTCCACCATTCACACCTCTCTGGCCTGGTTATGGCTCTAATTATTCTTTTCTTTTGTCTCTGTTATAATTACTGATGATGTTCTATTCAAGCAGACTTAATCCCATCATTTCTTTCATCAAACGTCTCACTTCACCTTCTTTGAAACTGTATCAAATGCCCTTTATGAAAAAGAAACATTTCAGTGAGCTTTACATTTAAAAATCATTCTATATAACGAGTAATACTAGCATGTAGTTTAGCACACCATCAATACATGACAATTTATGAGATTAAAACCAAGTTTTTTGCTCCAAACTTACTTTATATCACAAGTCGAGTGTTTTAAATGATCTTCTGTGATGTGATGTGGTTTTGGATAAAAATCTGACCGAAAATGCAGTATTTTTGGGTATTCTGCACAATGAGAAAAGCTATCCTGATTAGCATTACATATTTAAATATAATATAATATAGCTGCAAACAGCGATGACGGACCCAAGCCCGGTGGCACCGCCAACCCGGTGGCTTCAAGGCAACTGTGCATGGCGGGTAATAGGCATTTCAAATGGGTAAATATAAAAGGACTAAGTCAAAGTCATTTGAATTCCCCACATGATCACAAACCACAACAGACACATCTATGAGATAATTTAAATTTAGATTAATTTAATTTAATAGGATATCATATGTCACATTCAAGTGAGTTCAGAATGTGTTTTTTGGCCTGGCTGAGCTACTGTTTGCACACCAATATTATGCACCAAAAGGATGCTTTCATTTAATTCCAATATGGGTGGTATCCGACGAAAAAATAACATTATAAAATTATCAAATGGAGCCAAATAAGCATCAGGTAAGAGTAAGATGTGTGTCTAGATTTTATTTCTCACTTATGAAAGATTATTATAAACAGCCACTTTTATAAAATCGTGTGAAATTTAATCTTTTTTTAATAAAATATAATTATACAAATAAATAATTAATCTAAAGACATATTTGTCATATGTGATGCTTGCCAACACGGCATGTGACCTTGTGTAACGTTCATGTCTAGAAAACACACACTCCGAAATGTATCGGAGTAAAAGTATACATTTTATTCAGGAAATATAGTGGAGTAAAAGTAAAAGTTGACAGAAATATAAATACTCATGTACAGATTTTACCAAAAAATACTCAAGCGCTGTTGTGAAGTATTATTACTTCATCACACTTCTGTTCATCTGTGTGTCTCTCAGTGGCTCCGCACACAATCACTATTTAAATGATCGCGGTGTCGAGATCACAGGTTTAATTCCAGTGAGGAACAAACAAACAGTTAAAATGAAGATCCTAAATGTACCGTAAGAGACTGTAGAAATAAAGAGGCTGTCAAATTATGAATAATGAATGACACGTACAATGATTGGATTTTTAACCTATTCCCATTTTAATGTTTTTTTGGTTGTTAGTAGTTCACAGAGAAAACCTGAATCTAATATGTTAGATGATTTACATAAGACAGAAATTACAATTGATTAAAAAAAGTCACAAAACGATCGGAAATGCTAATAGAAATATCAGAATTTTCATGTTTGTCCGCTACAGGCATGGACTCGCTCCAGCAGTATTTCACTGTGCTTTGAGCTGTTTTTGATCAAAAGCCTTAGTGAACACCAGAATCTTCTTCAAATCTTCAACATAAATGTCACAATCAGTTTAAGTTTAATCATAAAGCCAGAAGTGAAAGTGAAACTAGAACAAAAGGTCATCAGAACGCTCGTATCGTTCACGCGCCCCTCAGAAAGATGCTCTTTTGAACAAGGTTCAGTTTTGCAGGAACTCACGAAGTGGATTGTTCCTGATGGCCTAAAGAAAAACAGTGAACAGAAACCAATTTACAAAAACATTCATGAATCTTTTAAATAGAGATTTATACAAGTTCATATCCTTTTAAATTAAAAATAATGGAAATAATGAAATAAATTTTTGAAGTTTTGAAATTATTACCATGTCCCCAAACTGGCGGGGGGTGCTGGCGTCAAATTGGAAAAGATTGGTAAACAGATGTTTGATTGTTGCTCTATTGAAGTCAGACTGTGAAAATAAAGGTAAATACACACATTAGTCATGTTTACCTTGTGTTATAATTAGATCAGAATATTAATAAGTGTCTGCAGTTTAAAGTTCATTGATTGGAAACACACCGTATAAAGGAACCTCAGCAGAGCAGCAGAGAATTGATCTGAGAGGTTGACGCCTATGGTTGGGTCTGGATCAGTGAGTATGTTCTGATTATCCTGGTCACATGAACTGACTGTATAGACTGGATGACAGTTTCAGATCAGATGAGTTTCTCAACACAAAACTTCCAAATAAACTCGTGTGAGCTCAGCTCTTGATGCAGGAGATGATGCAGAGCCATTAGTCGTGTTCATCTAGCGTCTTACCGTTGATGTTTTGGTGAATGTCTTTAAACATTGTTGCAGAAAAATCAGAATCCATGTAGATCACCATCTGCAGCACATGTTGAGGAAATAGAAAGATGTATTAGGGGAAAAAACCTCAATATTTCAAGTGTTTTATATCATTAAAGATTTGTTAAGCCCTTTTGAGAGGTTTGCAGTAGAAGCCGTGAATGTTGGGTAAGATGGACCTGCTCTAAGTAGAGGAGAAGCAAGAAGAATATTCACCAGGTTTGAGATATTATGACTGGGATTTATTAAAGATGATCTTTTTAATAAGTTGTCCATCACCTTTTGTAAAGGTTGTATTTAAAGAGGTGGTTGATAAGCTTTTTTGACTTGATTGTGTTTATGGGGTGAAGACTAACATGTTTTCATGCTTCGGTTAAAAAAAAAAAAAGGCATCTAAATAGGTTCTTTTGTTTGTGGTTGTCTCGTACTTTTTAAATGCGCTGTTATTTGTAAATGCTGCTGCTGTTTGTGAATCGATTTGATAGTTTCGCCGGCATGTCAACATCAACTCTTCCTCTTCTCTAAAGCAGCCCAACATGGCCACGCCCCCTTTGAGTGTTCTCAGGGGCGGGGCTTATGTAAACATCAGGGTTCGTGATGTCACTGTTTGTCAAAATAGATTATTAGTTATATAAAAAGTTAACAGTACATACCTTTGAGAATTTGTTGTTATCATGCATTTTGCTGATTGCATCTTTGAGATCAGAGGCAGGAAGCTGTAATAAAAACAGAAATGAGTGGTTCAGAAGTCAGCAGGGTGTCAGATTATTGTCTTAATCCATATATAAACATGAATTCAGAGTTGTATCCCCTGACGTCACATTCTCAATTCTAAATTCTCTAAGAAGCTTCACTGGTCACATAAAAGACGACAACAATAAAACAGTCTTGTTAAACGAGTGTATCTTTAGCCACAGTTATAAATATAATGAATGATGCCATATATCAGTGAACTGTGTTCAGATCCTGTATGATGTCTCATATCAATAACATCAGTGGCTTCTTTTTCCTTACACAGATTGTGGCTGTGGTTATTTGGCTGTTGAGCCTTTTTTAAAATATTTACTATATGGTTTGAAGCATCATGTTCATCATTACAGTATTATTACAATTTGATTATTCTGATTTTTATACTTACTGAGTGATCAGGAAAGGCAAATGTGCCATTACCTCCTGTAGTGGACATGTAGATGAATATTTTGTCATCGCGTCCACTGCATTAAATAATAATAATAATGGTTATTGATTTTAGCTCACTTTAGCTGCAAGCATTCATTACAGGAGCAAAAACAGCAGCAGAAGATCTTTTACAGCATCCTGGCGATCCTAAAAATCCACATAATATTTGACCAGTAGGTGGCGCTGTCAATTAAACTTGTTATGACAAACATTTTTTTGAGTAGGAGGACTGTGTCCTTCACATACGAGTCCTGAGGCTTCGAGACTAGAGCACTGAATGCTAAAATGAGACGATCATGGCATGAAAAATTGGCTGCTAAAGTGAAAAATATTAATATTGGGAAAAAATATGTTACTCAGTTATGGCAAAAATAATAATCATGATTATTTAATACGATTATTGGTGAGTGATATGATCAACGTCTTTTTTCATGATGTGAGTCATTTTAAATATCTGTGAAATTTTAAAATTCTCCATATTTCAGCAAAAACTAATACTAGGTTAATTAATGTAAGTTTTATTCTGTGTTTTCAGAGTGTTTGACATGGTATAAAGGATTTGACAGTGACTAGATCTGCTGCTGCTGCAATTAAATACAATGTTGAAGGTTTTCATCTTGATTAACAAACCTTTTGATTTTTTTTCCCCGTTCCTTGAAGAGCTTTCAGGAAGTTCGTTGGGTTCACATCCTGTAAGATCATAATTGTCATAGTTGATCATATTTACAACTATGACTGTAGAAATGTTACATTATAATGCAGAAAAATTACAAGTGTTACCTTTCCAGTGTAGTCCTTTGGAACTCCTTGGTACACATTTGACATTTCACTTACTGCACTGACAACGGTTCCAGGAGTTTGGTTACTGCAAGCAGAGAAGAGGAACATGTTGAACACAATCAGTGCCTTCAATAGACACGTTTTACAGTCTGTGATTACTTATCTTCAGAGTTTTAATTAATATTACTATAAAACAGGGCAGAAGACAGAGAATAAGAAAAGAATCCTCATAGACACAGGGAATACATGACAGTTACTGTACTGTACTGTATAATACTGTATGTATTATAAATATTAACAAAGCTGGATTACAGTAATTATTCAACTTTAGCTGAGGGAGACATTCGCACCAGTGGTTCAGAAGTGAACAGAGAAACAGGTACACTTCCCAGAAAACATACAAATAAATATATTTTTCAATGTTTAGTTACTATTTGCAGCATTGGGATCGCTAGACGAGAGCTTGATGAACTCATTAATGTGAAAACCTCATATTCAACCAAAACTGACATTTTTCACTTTTTTAAGATCAAAATTTGTCATTCCGACTCATTTTACCAGCATGAGTCACTCTTATAATTTTTTTATTTTTTGTAAATTTGTAGAAATGCTACTGTATTAGAGATTTCTTTCCACCATGTTGTTCCAGATTAAATGTAAAAACATTAAAAAATATTTTTATAAGGTTCAGCTTTGATCATTGTTTTTGTTTCTAGTTTTGAAATGAATCTCCTGTAGGTTCAGTGGCCATTATCATAATCTCTATTCTCACAGATGATGTAGGATGGACACTATTAGCAGTAAGTTAAGTTCAGCGCTGAAGTTTGAGATCACTCAAGAGCACATGATACGCAGAAGCTTTAGGAAATACTCACTTTGGATTGTCAGCGATGTCATCGTACATCATCACCACAATCTGGTCATCAGGAATTCCATGTTTCTTAATGATCTGATAGAGACAGCACACGTTGGCCTGAAACACAAGTGAACAATATTATCTTCATGTTCAGTTACTGTGTCCATAAACAAACTGTGGTGAATTTATCAGCAATATGTCTTGCTAATGAAAATAAAAAGCAAGGACAAACCTGGTGTCTGTAGTTTTCCCAGCCCTTTGAGCCAGCGACAAGGAGAGCCCATTTTTTTCCAGACATTTCTAGAGTATTTTCAAAGAACTTTAAACTAATAGGATAATAATAACATTTTAAGTTACAGCTGTAATGTGCTTTAAGAACCACCAAAACAACACTAACAAGCAGGTAATTAGTTATAAAGTTTGACAAAATAACAAGAAGTTTTAAACTCTAGTTGTTTTCTGTTTATGAGGTGCTGAAATGTCAGTCTGTCATTTACCTCAACAACTGTTTAAAGTTGAATCAAACTATTTACATGATGAAGGCATTTAGTGATGTAGATTATTGATGCCGTCATACCTGTGCTGAGTGTCAGGTGTTTCTCTGTGTCTGTCCGGACGGTTTTTGGTGCTTCTAGTCGGATGATCACCGTCTTTATATAGGCAGTTTATTGCCCTCATTTGAGACTCACTGGGGGAGAGTTTGTGCTGGTGGGAGGGGCTCTTTCATATTATGCATTATTTCCAAGTTAGTTGTAAATGAATGATGAATGAATTACTCTTTTTCTTAAAATTGTTTTCAGAAACATAACTCCAAATTCCTACAAATTCATGTGCAATAAGGTCAGCCGCAAAAACAACTCAGTCCATGCCTTTTCAGCACTAATTTTACTCTGTGTGTCTTTAGTAAATCCTGACAGTAGTTTTTTTAGACCGTAGTAAATCTGGCCCATAGTGTTTCACATTTGTCACATCTGAGTTAGGGGCGAATCGTTTGATGGATTGCTTGTAGAGAAATGATGCAAAAAAAAAAAAAAAAAAAAACTCTGTTACTAATTCTAAAACGTCACTTTAGAACTAGTAGTGAAGGAATGTTGAGTCCCTCCATTGAAACTCATTGTATTTTGTACAGTATGAGAGAGAGAGCGAGAGAGAGAGATCTCCTGAGCAAGCATTATCTTTTTTGATGGTCGATGTCCATATTATTATATCCATTACAAAAATCTGTTTGCACGTCCAGGAAAGGGATCTTTGTGTTTGTCCTTTTTACAGTTTCCCAGAAACTTTCACAGTTTTCCATACCAGCGCTAAAACAATGACTCCTTTGTGTTCATGAATCCTTTTCAACCTGTCAGCCAGCACCCCTGCTTTTGAAAAATCCTGATGAACAGCAGTTCATGAACTCTACAATAAAAGCATAAGTATGGTCTCATTTCAAAGCACTTTGCAGTTTATTGTAAAGTCATAAGTAATCATTGTCATAATGAAAACAATTGTTATAAATAGCTTGAACATTTTGTAAAGTTGTTTTCATGAAAAATCTTTATGGAAATAAAATCGGCCTTTCTGCAATCTAGAAATGCACTTCAGCTAAAGCCACATGTCTGACCATGTTATATTTCAAATCTGAAGATGCTAAGTTTAAAACTTTGAGTTTTATTGAATGTTTTTTAAGATCATGTCTAGGGCTGCAACTAACGATTATTTTGATAATCGATTAGTTGGCCGATTATTTTTTCGATTAATTGGATAAAAATCCTGATTTTCTTTTTTTAAAATTATTTTATTGACATAAAACACATTATTGCACATTCTGCCCAATGTTCTTCAAACAAACGTGCCAAATGAATGCTATGAACACATACAGTGCTTAATGCCGTCACTGTTCTGTTCTTAATAACAAAATTATAGCAAACCTTAAATAAGTATAAGTGTCGTTTCAGAAGATAAAAGTGCTTTACTCTTAGTCAGCATTTCAGTATTCTGTGTTCCAGTAATACGCATTTCTTATGTGTTTCTGTTTGGGTCATGGTCACTTTAAGATCGCGCTGCTCTAAATGTCCTTTTGCACTATCCGTAGTTGGGGAGTTATCACTCTCTCGTTTCAGCAGTTCAAGTGTGCAGATTCACGGAGCTTCTTTCATTTCTGTCTTCTCATGTCTGACGTAGCATCGTCGGTATGTATACTTTGTTTTGTGAGATTATTAGGGAAGTATTATTAGTTATTTTGACTATTTTTAGTTTGTTAGTGTGATTTGAGGATGGTTTGAATGCACGTCTGCTATGTATATGCAAGCGCTCACGTGTTCGCTCACGTGTACTACGAGCTGCACAGTAAAGGTGCTTTAAAGCCCTATATTTAGTTCAGGTGTATTTCTTATTAGTTTTAAAAATGAGTAAAAACGAAATACAATAGGAATTGTGAAAATTTTCCTTTATTTATGTGTAATTTGTCATTGCTCTTTTGTGTGTTACAGTTTCACTATTTTCCTTGCAACTCCATTAAACCTGTGGAATTGAGAATTAGTCTTCAGAGTCTTGGTGTTGGGAAAAAGTTTAGCTGGCTGTCAGGATATTAAGCAGACATATCGAGGACGGCACAGTCACAGAAAAGAAAACACAAATATTTTAGGGATCTGACAAAAAGTCATTATTAACACAATGTCCAAAAAAAACTTTATATTCTGTTTGGCCTCCTTTGGCTTTGATAACAGCTTACATTGTTTTCATGTATTTTTCCACTGTCTGTGTTATTGACTGAAAAAAGATGCCCAATTTTCCGTCTTTCTTGTAAAATGGTAAATTTGAAAATTCACGACGGCAATATTTATATTTTAGCATTAGAAATACTACTGTGACTAAAGTGCATACACATACCGGTGGATTAACTACTACAGAAACAAAAATAATTTTGGTAATCCATTAGTTTCGGGCAGCTGCGGCACAAACATTAGGTGGCGGTGGTCTAATAAATTTAAGCACTGTATATAGTGAATATAGTTTCAATCTCTACATTAAAAAAAGATAATAATAATAAAGAAAATCAAAAACACAAACTCAGTGTTAACCAACAGTCAAGAGAAATAACACATAACCTCTTACTGTCATTTCTTTATCCTGTGTAAATAATAGAAACGTTTCACCTTCATTCAATTACATGCTGTTATCCCTTTACAGTTACTACTCCCATGAAATACTTGAATGACATACTGATTTTTACACCTAAACTGAACTTTCAACAACAGATATTTCAGCAAAATGAATATTTTTGCACTGAATATGAATGGTCTCCCACGCTGGCGCTCATGTAGTAATGTAAAGTTTGAAGTTTAACGCAGACCGTCAGGACAAACCTTTATGCAAAACGGAAATCCTTGCGTGAATTTGAAACATGTACTGATAAGGGTATAGCCGTAGAATGAACGTTTTGCGCTGAGGACGCGCGCGCATCTGTCAAGCGCCTGACGGGGCAAGCCATGCTAAACACGGAGCTTCAAATAAAGAGTTCTCATGTTTTGGGCAGTTTGGATCTCGCACCTTTCCCGCAGCAGCTCACTATGTTCCCTCCACTCTTTTTAATGCATTTTGTCCATAGAAATGCGTTATTCAGTGCTGTAATTTGACAAGACTGGTGAACGTTTTGCGTGCACGTGGGCAGACCCGACTAATCGATAATGACAATCGTTGTCGATGATTTTCATTATTGATTAGGGGTGTGACGAGACCCCTATCCCACGAGACGAGACTCGAGATCAGGTTCACGAGACGAGATTTTGATAGTATTTTTAAGAAATCCTCAATAATGAAACATATGAAGGGAAAATAGTCTTTCATAAAATGCAAAAATGTTGGTGCATTTTGAAATCAGCTTGTAATGCGTGTCATTTTACTTCTATTTTAATGAATTATTTGCAGTAAAACAACATGCAAAATGTTCTGCCACAAAATCAACCAATTGTTTTCTGCCCTGTGTAATTTCACATGAGCAATCTCACTGAACTTCTTTCTACAGATTGAACATAAATTAAACAGTATAAATAAAATAAACATATCAATAAAAATTCAAATTACACTTTAAGTGTCACTTTAACTGCAGTACAAAGTTGACTCTTTCCCAGTCACTATTAATTGTGTGGCTGTAACTGTTATATAGTTAGTATGTACAGCTCTGCGTACACCGAGCAGTCCAACCGTCAGCAGTAATAGCGATGCTTCTCTGCCTGTTTAGGGGCCGTTCACATATCGCGCCTAAAAAAGTGTGTAAAGCGCGGCCGCGTCGCATCCTCCTCCTTCCTCCTTTAGCCCTTGCTTTAGCTTTACTACTAGATCTATTTATGGAGCTGAGATATAACAACCCCCTGTACAGCAATGATCAGCTGTTCGGCTGAGATTTCCATGTTTTGTTACGGAAAGGTCGAAGATGATCGGTTGGTTCTTGTCACATGACCTGCGGTTTTCATGTTTTCATCTCGCATGCGCGCCGCGACCGCGTCGCTTCCATTTTGCGCAAATGAAAATGCGAGCGATGTGAACTGCCCCACCTTGGCCGAGGTGTACGGCATAGTTTTCTAACAATGTTTACATATTATAAACATGTAGACGTGTTTGTGTCTTGTGTGTTATTCTTTCGCCGTTTATTATTTCTACTGGAAAACCAAAATGTTTCCACACTAATGATTTGAAAGTGGCGGGGGCATCTTCAATAATAATTTCATTAATGCGGTACGAGATCTCGTCACACCCCTATTATCGAATATTATCGATTTTATCGATTAATTGTTGTAGCCCTATTATTCACCGTCTCTAACAGTAAATCACCAGCTGGTGAAAAAAAGGAAAAGCTCTGGTTATTTTAGTGGCACAAGTTTCCATTTATTCCTTTTATCACAGGCTCCATAGTCGAACCGAACTGGTCCACTAGCATTTCTGGTTGCATTTACCATTGAAAAAACCCTCCAATAATATTGATATTTATTATAAGTGCAAACCGGTGCTACACAACCACAGGAGTATTTAAATGTTCAGAGAGTTAGCGTTTGTTGCTCTGAGAGTTAGTAGAATGTGTTAAAGGGACAAAATAAAGTTAAAACGAATGAACAGGATTTACAGCTGTTAGTGTGAGGCTTCAGTCCAGACTGTCTGATTCTACAGAAAACACACAAAAACAAATCGACCCACCAGTTTCAGCTCTGAGTGAAATTGTTGTGTGGAATGACTCACTAATCAACAACAATGACTATTTTGTCCAACCATATTCTTTTCTTTAATAGAAATGTAATGTTCACTGCAAACTGCACACTATATACTGACAAAAGGAATTTGCACACAGACACACTTCTGTCTGTCAGTAGGAGGCGCTAAAATAATGTGATTTGCATCTTTGATCCTCTGAATCCTTCAGTCACGCTCTACAAAACAGTTGGTTGCCGTAAGTGTGTTGATATCAATGACTGCTGCTCGTGGCTATTTTTTTAATGTTGTTGAGTTGAAGAGAAAGGAAAATGTATTTGGTTCTGATTAAAACGTGGTTTTACTATATTAAATTTAACTAGATAGAAAAGTTTGTCGAGACAAACTTTAAGTTGGCTTGAAAAAGCCTAGCCAGAAAATTTGAAGTAGTTTGAAAAGCATGAAGTTTGAAATAGTTTAAGTTTTAGTTTAGAAGTTTGGATAGATAGATAGATAGATAGATAGATAGATAGATAGATACATAGATACATAGATACATAGATACATAGATAGATAGATGTGGTCAGATGATAGAGATAAATAGATAGATGTGGTCAAATGATAGATAGATAGATAGATAGATAGATAGATAGATAGATAGATAGAAATAGTCAGATGATAGATAGATAGATAGATGTGGTCAGATGATAGATAGATAGATAGATAGATAGATAGAAATAGTCAGATGATAGATTTTGAGTTTAAATGGATTAGAAATAGTACATAGAATTGCAGCTTCATTGAGTTTAATTGGCAGTTTAAATTGGAATTTTGACAGTTGGAGTTTGAACAGTCTTGGTTCATCTGAACATTCCATCAATGAAAGTCAATGGGATTTTTCCAAGTTTTGATCAGAATATTTAGGAAAACCGTCAGTCAGACCAGTCTGAAAAGATATAGCAACCCGAGTCAGAATAGTCTGAAGGTCTGGTCTGAGTTTGGTGGTTGTAGGTTGAAAGGTCTAGGAGTAGCGTTTAGAAATTTAGTCTAAGAAGAAAAATAATCTTAAGTAGCAGAACAGTAAGTTGGCTCTTTCAAGCCAATTTAATAAATAATGTTTACGTGATTTTTATACACCTGCTTGTAGTGGGTGAAACTTTAAATGATCACATTTGCAGTCTACATTCTTTTGATGAGCCATTCTTTTATCTTTTCAAGTTCCTCCCATGAATGTCATTATTAACAAAGACTGTAAGAGACGTGGATGATGAAGAGAGGGTGCTGGCCCAAAAGATTGAGAACCACCGCTTTATATGCAGACGTGTGTAAAGTACTTGAAAGCCATACTTGAGTAAAATTATAGATATCTTACCAGAAAATGACTTTGGTAGAAGTAAACGCCATTGTTTAAAACTTTTTCTCAAGTAATATTCTAAAGTATGTGATATTTCTTGTACTTAAGTATTTTTTGATATTAAACATACTTAAGTATTGAACGTAAAAATACAAGTAAATGCAAAATACAAAAGGAGCAAAAAGATTGTTCAGTTTTAACTCTTTCTTACATTTTGTTTGCTTTGAATGTTTATTGTAAGTTTTAAGTATATAAAATACTACTATATTAATTAGACCTTGATCAATCATGTTAATTCATAATGCATTATAATTAATGTAAGAGGCAACTTTAAAATGTTGAAATTAACAATGAACAACACTTTCATTAACTTTTAATGTTACAAATGGATCCTTATTGTAAAATGTTACAATTTCATATAAATCCAAACAATCATGCTTCCAATGATCATCTTTATACACAAAGGAATATTATATGTTTACTTTCACTCATTATTTGCTTCTATTTTCCAACTCTTGATTATCTAATCAAAGTATGTGTTAAAGTGCAGATAAAAAACAACTGAAATCGAACACATTTCTGATTTATTATGTTTCTCTCGGCTGCATGATTAGGATACAATTTAAATATGCTTCATCGCTGGATAACTAATGCATAAAATTGAACAAATGGATATAAACTAATGCAAATAGATGGTAACAATCGTGACATTGAACAGTTGGTGTTTTTGTCTCACTGTTTTAACTCTCGAGGGAACGTTACTACTAATGTTAGCATCCTCTCAGCCTCGACGCAAACACACTGCTGTTCTCCACTAATGCAGCATCGAGACAACAAACTCATTACTGTAGTGAATGAAAACATACACTAGTGTACTGTATAATATACCGCTTTGTTGTCTGTTTTAAATGCGTTTTTGAAGTGTCCAGATCTGTGCGGCACGCAGCCTCACGTCACGTGTCAAAACAAACTGTTCAAGGCGTCAGTGATAGTTTTTATTCGGCCTCTAGAGGTCGCTCTTGTGCCGCACTCTTCTCAGACGCTCCAGCAACGGAACAACCCGGAAAATGAAATCAACCGTGGTTGTACAAGCTCTTGTTTGCACGTGCTTGCTTACAGTCTGAGTAAATAACGAAAATGCTTTGAGGAAATGAATCAGAGTAAAAGTATATATTTTATTCAGGAAATGTAGTGGAGTAAAAGTAAAAGTTGACAAATATAAATACTCAAGCACTGTTGTGAAGTATTATTACTTCATCACACTTCTGTTCATCTGTGTGTCTCTCAGTGGCTCCGCACACAATCACTATTTAAATGATCGCGGTGTCGAGATCACAGGTTTAATTCCAGTGAGGAACAAACAAACGGTTAAAATGGAGATCCTAAATGTACCGTAAGAGACTGTAGAAATAAAGAGGCTGTCAAATTATGAATAATGAATGACACGTACAATGACTGGATTTTTAACCCCTTTCCCATTTTATTGTTTTTTTGGTTGTTAGTAGTTCACAGAGAGAAAACATGAATCTAATCTGTTAGATGATTTACAGAAGACAGAAATTACAATTGATTAAAAAAAGAGTCACAAAACGATCAGAAATGCTAATAGAAATATCAGAATTTTCACGTTTGTCCGCTACAGGCATGGACTCGCTCCAGCAGTATTTCACTGTGTTTTGAGCTGTTTTTGATCAAAAGCCTTAGTGAACACCAGAATCTTCAACACAATCAGTTTAAGTTTAATCATAAAGCCAGAAGTGAAAGTGAAACTAGAACAAAAGGTCATCAGAACGCTCGTATCGTTCACGCGCCCCTCAGGTTCATTTTTGCAGGAACTCACAAAGTAGATCGTCCCTGATGGCCTAAAGAAAAACAGTGAACAGAAACCAGCTTACAAAAACATTCATGAATCTTTTAAATAGAGATTTATGCAAATTCATATCCTGTTACATTAGAAATAATGAAATAAATGTTCTTGGGTAAAGTTTTGAATTATTACCATGTCCCCAAACTCGCGGGGGTTGCTTTTGTCAGATTGGGAAATAAAGTCAAACAGATTTTTGATTGTTGCTTTTTTGTCATACTGTGAAAATAAAGGCAAATACACACATTAGTCATGTTTACATTCTGAATATAATTAGATCATAATATTAATAAGTGTCTGCAGTTTAAAGTTCATTGATTGGAAACACATACTGTATGAATGTACTTCAGCAGAGCAGCAGAGAATTGATCTGAGAGATCGACGCCCCTGGTTTTGTCTGGATCAGTGAGTATGTTCTGTTTATCCTCGTCACATGAACTGACTGCATAGACTGGATGACAGTTTCAGATCAGATGAGTTTCTCAACACAAAACTTCCAAATAAACACGTGTGAGCTCAGCTCTTGATGCAGGAGATGATGCAGAGCCATTAGTCGTGTTCATCTAGCGTCTTACCGTTGATGTTTTGGGGAAGGTCTTTAAACATTGTTGCAGAATAATCAGAATCCATGTAGATCACCATCTGCAGCACATGTTGAGGAAATAGAAAGATCAATATTTCAAGTGTTTTATATCATTAAAGATTGTTAAGCCCTTTTGAGAGGTTTGCAGTAGAAGCCGTGAATGTTGGGTAAGATGGACCTGCTCTAAGTAGAGGAGAAGCAAGAAGAATATTCACCAGGTTTGAGATTGAGACTGGCATTTAGATGATTTTTTTTAATAAGTTGTCCATCACCTTTTGTAAAGGTTGTATTTAAAGAGGTGGTTGATCAGCTTTTTTGACTTGATTGTGTTTATGGGGTGAAGACTAACATGTTTTCATGCTTCGTTTTAAAAAAACCCGCAACTTTTCCACATAATTTACCTTTATTCTACACCACTGTGTCCCTTCTCGTAAAAACGCTCGGAGTTCGTGGCTCTAAATAGGTTCTTTTGTTTGTAGTTGTCTCGTACTTTTTAAATGCGCTGTTATTTGTAAATGCTGCTGCTGTTTGTGAATCGATTTGATAGTTTCGCCGGCATGTCAACATCAACTCTTCCTCTTCTCTAAAGCAGCCCAACATGGCCACGCCCCCTTTGAGTGTTCTCAGGGGCGGGGCTTATGTAAACATCAGGGTTCGTGATGTCACTGTTTGTCAGAATAGATCGAGATAAGTTATGTAAAATGTTAACAGTACATACCTTTGAGAATTTTTTGTCATTACGCATTTTGCTGACTGCATCTTTGAGATCAGAGGCAGAAAGCTGTAATAAAAACAGAAATGAGTGGTTCAGAAGTCAGCAGGGTGTCAGATTATTGTCCTAATCCATATATAAACATGAATTTAGAGTTGTATCCCCTGACGTTACATTCTCTATTCCAAATTCTCTAAGAAGCTTCACTGGTCACATAAAAGACGACAACAATAAAACAGTCTTGTTAAACGAGTGTATCTTTAGCCACAGTTATAAATATAATGAATGATGCCATATATCAGTGAACTGTGTTCAGATCCTGTATGATGTCTCATATCAATAACATCAGTGGCTTCTTTTTCCTTACACAGATTGTGGCTGTGGTTATTTCGCTGTTGAGCCTTTTATAAAAGATTTACTACATGGTTTGAAGCATCATGTTCATCATTACTGTATTATTACAATTTGATTATTCTGATTTTTATACTTACTGACTCATCAGGAAAGGCAAATATGCCATTACCTCCTGTAGTGGACATGTAGATGAATATTTTGTCATCGGGTCCACTGCATTAAATAATAATAAAAATAATAATGGTTATTGATTTTAACTCACTTTAGCTGCAAGCATTCATTACAGGAGCAAAAACAGCAGCAGAAGATCTTTTACAGCATCCTGGCGATCCTAAAAATCCACAATATTTGACCAGTAGGTGGCGCTGTCAATTAAACTTGTTATGACAAACATTTTTTGAGTAGGAGGACTGTGTCCTTCACATACGAGTCCTGAGGCTTCGAGACTAGAGCACTGAATGCTAAAATGAGACGATCATGGCATGAAAAATTGGCTGCTAAAGTGAAAAATATTAATATTGGGAAAAAATATGTTACTCAGTTATGGCAAAAATAATAATCATGATTATTTTGATAAATATTGAAATCACGATTATTTAATACGATTATTGTGGAGTGATATGATCAACGTCTTTTTTCATGATGTGAGTCATTTTAAATGTCAGTGAAATTTTAAAATTCTCCATATTTCAGCAAAAACTAATACTAGGTTAATTAATGTAAGTTTTTTTCTGTGTTTTCAGAGTGTTTGACATGGTATAAAGGATTTGACAGTAAATAGATCTGCTGCTGCTGCAATTAAATAAAATGCTGAAGGTTTTCATCTTGATTAACAAACCTTTTGATTTTTTTCCCCGTTCCTTGAAGAGCTTTCAGGAAGTTCGTTGGGTTCACATCCTGTAAAATCATAATTGTCATAGTTGATCACATTTACAACTATGACTGTAGAAATGTGACATTATAATGCAGAAAAATAACAAGTGTTACCTTTCCAGTGTAGTCCTTTGGAACTCCTTGGTACACATTTGAAATTGCATGTACTGCACTGACAACGGTTCCAGGATATGGGTTTCTGCGAGCAGAGAAAAAGAGGAACACCATCAGTGCCATCAATAGATGCGTTTTACAGTCTGTAATGACTTATCTTCAGAATTTTTAATTAATATTACTACAAAACAGGGCAGAAGACAGAATAAGAAAAGAGTCCTCACAGACTCAAGGAACACTTGACAGTTAAAGTACATTGGCATTAAATTCCAAAATAAAAGTAGTTCATAGTGTTCTACACGGCCTAAGAAGTGATGTGTGACCTGTGCTGGCAAAATGCGTCGCAATGAGCAAATTTTCCAAATAAATATTGTATTTTATTTTTACCTTTTACATGAAAAAAACCCTTCAAAATGATGTATGATTTGTTGGACAAAAAATGACTGAGCTGCACTGCTTTAAAGTCGATAGAATCAGCAAAGTCAATTTTGAGAAAAATTGAGTTAAATTTTTCTGAAGGTTTCAAAGTACCTAACAATGTTGCATCTTTTCCTCCAATTATTTTCTTGTATAGATATTTTTCTTTAGTGTATTCATTACAAATAAACGGATCATTGAAACTACAAAAGCAGAGAGTGATTCTCTCTTTTTTTATTGCTTGATTAACATTGAGACAGACTTAGACTAAGACCCTGAACCTACATTGAGGACCCCAGGAAAGTACATCAATGTTTTTTCTTTCTTTCTTTCTTTATTATAATATATCAAGAGCAACAACACAATGGTTTTAGAATGGTTTGAAAATGGCGGCAAAGCATAACCAGCGTGTTTGCGTGAATACTTGAACACAGATATTTTGAAATACCGTCATTCATATTGGGGTCACACTTTCTCTATCAGCGCGATCGTTTTGTTCACATCACATGGGTTTTGAAAATCACATTTCATTGGTTCAAACTCATGCCATTGAGAATTTGCTATAAATATTAACAAAGCTGGAATACAGTAATTATTCAACTTTAGCTGAGGGAGACAGTCGCACCAGTAGTTCAGAAGTGAACAGAGAAACGGGTACACTTCCCAGAAAACATACAAATAAATATATTTTTCAATGTTTAGTTACTATTTGCAGCATTGGGATCGCTAGACGAGAGCTTGATGAACTCATTAATGTGAAAACCTCATATTCAACCAAAACGGGCATTTTTCACTTTTTTAAGATCAAAATGATCCATTCCGACTCATTTTACCAGCATGAGTCACTCTTATTATTTTTTGTTAAGTTGTAGAAATGCTACTGTATTAGAGATTTGTTTTTCACCATGTTGTTCCATATTAAATGTAACAACATTAAATATTTTCATTATGTTCAGTTTTGATCAGTGTTTTTGTTTCTAGTTTTGAAATGAATCTCCTGTAGGTTCAGTGGCCATTATCAGAATCTCTGTTCTCACAGATGATGTAGGATGGACACTATTAGCGGTAAGTTAAGTTCAGCGCTGAAGATTGAGATCACTCAAGAGCACATGATACGCAGAAGCTTCAGGAAATACTCACTTTGGATTGTAAGCGATGTCATCGTACATCATCACCACAATCTGGTCATGAGGAATTCCATGATTCTTAATGATCTGATAGAGACAGCACACGTTGGCCTGAAACACAAGTGAACAATATTATCTTCATGTTCAGTTACTGTGTCCATAAACAAACTGTGGTACAGCACACCGTGGAGAATTTATCAGCAATATGTCTTGCTAATGAGAATAAAAAGCAAGGACAAACCTGGTGTCTGTAGTTTTCCCAGCCCTTTGAGCCAGCGACAAGGAGAGCCCATTTTTTCCCAGACATTTCTTGAGCCATTTCAAAGAAATTTAAACTAATAATAGGATAATAATAACATTTTAAGTTACAGCTGTAATGTGCTTTAAGAACCACCAAAACAACACAAACAAGCAGGTAATTAGTTATAAAGTTGACAAAATAACAAGAAGTTTTAAGCTCTAGTTGTTTTCTGTTTATGAGGTGCTGAAATGTCAGTCTGTCATTTACCTCAACAACTGTTTAAAGTTGAATCAAACTATTTACATGATGAAATTCAACTGCTGAAAGCATTTAGTGATGTAGATTATTGATGCCGTCATACCTGTGCTGAGTGTCAGGTGTTCCTCTGTGTCTGTCCGGTCGCTTTTTGGTGCTTTTAGTCGGATGATCACCGTCTTTATATAGGCAGTTTATTGCCCTCATTTGAGACTCACGGGGGGAGAGTTTGTGCTGGTGGGAGGAAATATCTTTCATATTATGCATTATTTCCAAGTTGGAAATGAATGATGAATGAATCACTCTTTTTCCTGAAATTGTTTTCAGAAACATAACTACAAATTCCTACAAATTCATGTACAATAAGGTCAGCCACAAAAACAACTCAGTCCATGCCTTTTCAATACTAATTTTACTCTGTGTGTCTTTAGTAAATCCTGACAGTAGTTTTTTCGGACCGTAGTAAATCTGGCCCATAGTGTTTCACATTTGTCACATCTGAGTTAAGGGCGAATCGTTTGATGGATTGCTTGTAGAGAAATTCATTCATTCATTCATTCATCCATTCATCTTCCACCGCTTATCCGGGGCCGGGTCGCGGGGGCAGCAGTCTGAGCAGAGACTCCCAGACTTCCCTCTCTCCAGACACTTCCTCCAGCTCTTCCGGGGGGACACCGAGGCGTTCCCAGGCCAGCCGAGAGACATAGTCTCTCCAGCGTGTCCTAGGTCTTCCCCGGGGCCTTCTCCCGGTGGGACATGCCCGGAACACCTCCCTAGGGAGGCGTCCAGGAGGCATCCGAAACAGATGCCTGAGCCACCTCAGCTGACTCCTCTCGATGTGAAGGAGCAACGGATCTACTTTGAGCTCCTCCCGAGTGACCGAGCTCCTCACCCTATCTCTAAGGGAGCGCCCTGCCACCCTGCGGAGAAAGCTCATTTCGGCCGCCTGTATCCGGGATCTCATTCTTTCGGTCATGACCCAAAGCTCATGACCATAGGTGAGAGTAGGAACGTAGATTGACCGGTAAATCGAGAGCTTCGCCTTGCAGCTCAGCTCCTTCTTCACCACGACAGACCGGTACATCGACCGCATTACTGCAGAAGCTGCTCCGATCCGTCTGTCAACCTCACGCTCCTTCCTTCCCTCACTCGTGAACAAAACCCCAAGATACTTAAACTCCTCCACTTGAGGCAGGAGCTCTCCACCAACCTGAAGAGGACAAGCCACCCTTTTCCGACTGAGAACCATGGTCTCAGACTTGGAGGTGCTGATCCTCATCCCAGCTGCCTCACACTCGGCTGCAAACCGTCCCAATGCACACTGGAGGTCCTGGCCCGATGGAGCCAACAGGACAACATCATCCGCAAAAAGCAGGGATGAGATCCTGTGGTTCCCAAACCAGACTCCCTCCGGCCCCTGACTGCGCCTAGAAATCCTGTCCATAAAGATTATGAACAGGACCGGTGATAAAGGGCAGCCCTGCCGGAGTCCAACATGCACTGGGAACAGGTCTGACTTACTGCCGGCAATGCGAACCAAGCTCCTGCTCCGGTCATACAGGGACCGGACAGCCCTTAGCAAAGGGCCCCGGACTCCATACTCCCGGAGCACCCCCCACAGGGTGCCACGAGGGACACGGTCGAATACCTTCTCCAGATCCACAAAACACATGTGGACTGGTTGGGCAAACTCCCATAAACCCTCCAGCACCCTAGAGAGGGTATAGAGCTGGTCCAGTGTTCCACGACCGGGACGAAAACCGCATTGTTCCTCCTGAATCTGAGGTTCGACTATCAGCCTTATTCTCCTCTCCAGTACCCTGGCATAGACTTTCCCGGGGAGGCTGAGGAGTGTGATCCCTCTGTAGTTGGAACACACCCTCCGGTCCCCCTTCTTAAAAAGAGGGACCACCACCCCGGTCTGCCAGTCCCGAGGCACTGTCCCCAACCGCCACGCGATGCTGCAGAGGCGTGTCAGCCAAGACAGCCCCACAACATCCAGAGACTTGAGGTACTCAGGGCGTATCTCATCCACCCCCGCTGCCTTGCCACCAAGGAGCTTTCCAACTACCTCAGTGACCTCAGCTTGGGTGATGGGTGAGCCCACCTCTGAGTCCTCGGCCTCTGCTTCCTCAGTGGAAGACGTGTCGGTGGGATTGAGGAGATCCCCAAAGTATTCCTTCCACCGCCCAACGATGTCCCCAGTTCAAGTCAGCAGATTCCCACCCCCACTGTAAACAGTGTTGGCAGGGCACTGCTTCCCCCTCTTGAGGCGCCGGAGGGTTTGCCAGAATTTCTTCGGGGCCGACCGATAATCCTTCTCCATGGTCTCACCGAACTCCTCCCAGACCCGAGTTTTTGCCTCCACAACTACCCGGGCTGCAGTCCACTTGGCCTGCCGGTACCCGTCAGCTGCCTCAGGAGTCCCCCGAGCCAACCAGGCTCGATAGGCCTCCTTCTTCAGCTTGACGGCATCCCTTACATCTGGTGTCCACCACCGGGTTCGGGGATTGCCGCCACGACAGGCACCGGAGACTTTACAGCCACAGCTCTGAGCGGCCGCGTCGACAATGGAGGTAGAGAACATGGTCCACTCAGACTCAATGTCTCCAGCCTCCCTCGGTATCTGGTTGAAGCTCTGCCGGAGGTGCGAGTTGAAGATCTTTCTGACAGGGGACTCGGCCAAACGTTCCCAGCAGACCCTCACAGTACGTTTGGGTCTGCCGAGTCTGTCCAGCTTCCTCCCCTGCCATCTGATCCAACTCACCACCAGGTGGTGATCAGTTGACAGCTCCGCCCCTCTCTTCACCCGAGTGTCCAAGACATACGGCCGGAGGTCAGATGAAACAACTACAAAGTCGATCATCGACCTCCGCCCTAGGGTGTCCTGGTGCCACGTGTAATGGTGGACACCCTTATGCTTGAACATGGTGTTCGTTATGGACAAACTGTGGCTAGCACAGAAGTCCATTAACAGAACACCGCTCTGGTTCAGATCGGGTGGGCCGTTCCTCCCAATCACGCCCCTCCAGGTATCACTGTCGCTGCCCACGTGAGCGTTGAAGTCCCCCAGTAGAACGACAGAGTCCCCGTTCGGGGCACTTTCCAGCACCCCTCCCAGAGACTCCAAGAAGGCCGGGTACTCTGCACTGTCATTCGGCCCGTAAGCACAAACAACAGTGAGAGCCCTATTCCCGACCCGAAGGCGCAGTGAAGCGACCCTCTCGTTCACCGGGGTAAACTCCAACACATGGCAGCTGAGCTGGGGGGCTATGAGGAAGCCCACACCAGCCCGCCGTCTTCCACCGCAGGCAACTCCAGAGTAGCGGAGAGTCTAGCCTCTCTCAAGGAGTTGGGTTCCAGAGCCCAAGCTGTGCGTGGAGGTGAGCCTGACTATCTCTAGACGGTATCTCTCAACCTCCCGCACAAGCTCAGGCTCCTTCCCCGCCAGCGAGATGACGTTCCATGTTCCTAGAGCCAGATTCCGTGTCCGGGGATTAGGTTACCGAGGCCCCTGCCTTCGGCCGCCGCCCAATCCACAATGCACCGGCCCCATATGGTTCCTCCCGCAGGTGGTGGGCCCACGGGAGGTCGGCCCCACGTCCCTCATTCGGGCTGAGCCCGGCCGGGCCCCGTGGGTAAAGACCCGGCCACCAGGCGCTCGCCTATGAGCCCCAACCCCAGGCCTGGTTGCGCCATACCGGGCGACGTAATGGCCTTTGTTCCTTTTAAATCCATATGGGATTGTAGAGAAATGATGGGGAAAAAAAAACCTCTGTTACTAATTCTAAAACGTCACTTTAGAACTAGTAGTGAAGGAATGTTGAGTCCCTCCATTGAAACTCATTGTATTTTGTACAGTATGAGAGAGAGAGAGAGAGATCTCTGAGCAAGCATTATCTTTTTTGATGGTCGATGTCCATATTATTATGTCCATTATAAAAATCTGTTTGCACGTCCAGGAAAGGGATCTTTGTGTTTGTCCTTTTTACAGTTACCCAGAAACTTTCACAGTTTTCCATACCAGCGCTAAAACAATGACTCCTTTGTGTTCATGAATCCCTTTCAACCTGTCAGCCAGCACCCCTGCTTTTGAAAAATCCTGATGATCAGCAGTTTATGAACTCTGAAATGAGACCATACTTATGCTTTTATTGTAAAGCACTTTGCAGTTTATTGTAAAGTCATAATTAATTATTGTCATAATGAAAACAATTGTTATAAATAGCTTGAACATTTTGTAAAGTTGTTTTCATGAAAAATCTTTATGAAAATTAAATCGGCCTTTCAGCAATCTAGAAATGCACATGTCTGACTGTTATATTTCAAATCTGAAGATGCTAAGTTTAAAACTTTGAGTTTTATTGAATGTTTTTTAAGATCATGTCTAGGGTTGCAACTAACGATTATTTTGATAATTGATTAGTTGGTCGATTATTTTTTCGATTAATCGGATAAAAATCCTAATTTTCTTTTTTTTAATTATTTTATTGACATAAAACACATTATTGCACATCCTGCCCAATGTTCTTCAAAGAAACGTGCCAAATGAATGCTATGAACACATACAGTGCTTAATGCCGTCACAGAAAAGAAAACACAAATATTTTAGGGATCTGACAAAAAGTCATTATTAACACAATGTCCAAAAAAACTTTATATTTTGTTTGGCCTCCTTTGGCTTTGATAACTGACATTTTTGCTGGCATTGATTTCATGTACTTTTCCACTGTCTGTGTTATTGACTGAAAAAAGATGCCCAATTTTCCGTCTTTCTTGTAAAATGGTAAATTTGAAAATTCACGACGACAATATTTATATTTTAGCATTAGAAATACTACTGTGACTAAACTGCATACACATACCGGTGGATTAACTACTACAGAAACAAAAATAATTTTGGTAATCCGTTAGTTTCGGGCAGCTGCGGCACAAACATTAGGTGGCGGTGGTCTAATAGATTTAAGCACTGTATATAGTGAATATAGTTTCAATCTCTACATTAAAAAAAGATAATAATAATAAAGAAAATCAAAAACACAAACTCAGTGTTAACCAACAGTCAAGAGAAATAACACATAACCTCTTACTGTCATTTCTTTATCCTGTGTAAATAATAGAAACGTCTTACCTTCATTCAATTACATGCTGTTATCCCTTTACAGTTACTACTCCCATGAAATACTTGAATGACATACTGATTTTTACACCTAAACTGAACTTTCAACAATAGATATTTCAGCAAAATGAATATTTTTGCACTGAATATGAATGGTCTCCCTCTCTTCCGTTTGTCTCCCGCGCTGGCGCTCATGTAGTAATGTAAAGTTTGAAGTTTAACGCAGACCGTCAGGACAAACCTTTATGCAAAACGGAAATCCTTGCGTGAATTTGAAACATATACTGATAAGGGTATAGCCGTAGAATGAACGTTTTGCGCTGAGGACGCGCGCGCATCTGTTAAGCGCCTGACGGGGCAAGCCATGCTAAACACGGAGCTTCAAATAAAGAGTTCTCATGTTTTGGGCAGTTTGGATCTCGCACCTTTCCCGCAGCAGCTCACTCTGTTCCCTCCACTCTTTTTAATGCATTTTGTCCATAGAAATGCGTTATTCAGTGCTGTAATTTGACAAGACTGGTGAACGTTTTGCGTGCACGTGGGCAGACCCGACTAATCGATAATGACAATCGTTGTCGATGATTTTCATTATTGATTAGGGGTGTGACGAGACCCCTATCCCACGAGACGAGACACGAGATTGGGTTCACGAGACGAGATTTTGATAGTATTTTTAAGAAATCCTCAATAATGAAACATATGAAGGGAAAATAGTCTTTCATAAAATGCAAAAATGTTGGTGCATTTTGAAATCAGCTTGTAATGCATGTCATTTTACTTCTATTTTAATGAATTATTTGCAGTAAAACAACATGCAAAATGTTCTGCCACAAAATCAACCAATTGTTTTCTGCCCTGTATAATTTCACATGAGAAATCTCACTGGACTTCTTTCTACAGATTGAACATAAATTAAACAGTATAAATAAAATAAACATATCAATAAAAATTCAAATTACACTTTAAGTGTCACTTTAACTGCAGTACAAAGTTGACTCTTTCCCAGTCACTATTGATTGTGTGGCTGTAACTGTTATATAGTTAGTATGTACAGCTCTGCGTACACCGAGCAGTCCAACCGTCAGCAGTAATAGCGATGCTTCTCTGCCTGTTTAGGGGCCGTTCACATATCGCGCCTAAAAAAGTGTGTAAAGTTTGTTGGAAAATGCAAAAAGTCACAGCGCCCTCTAGTGTCAAACTGAACAACCGCACATACTGAAATATATTAAACAGAACTACTGTAGCTGTTTTATATTTGACACACAGGTGTCAGCTGACGTACTCAATCAAAAAACATATTTGATATCTATCCTTACTATTTCTGCAAAATGCAGCACATACACACTACATCTACACACACATCTACCTGACTTACTAATGAAGAGGTTTGAGAAGAGACAATGACCAATTTCTGACCAATCCTACTTCAGTCACAGTTATACTATCAGACACGCTTTTATTTATAATTTTGCAGAATAAATACACTTAAGTGAACTTGTCGCTCGTACACGCACTCAAAAAGACTGAACGTGATTCAAGGCCGCGATATACCCAGTTCTTCGCGAGAAGTAAAAAGAAATACTTGCAGCGATACTTTTAGCGAACATCCCGACGGAGTGAATATGTAAATGAGCTTTTTCTAATCAATAACAAAATAAACGCAACATAAATGACAGCGGTGAGAGAGCAGACCATGTGGATGTGTTTGCAGCTCTGCGGTTCACTGATGGGGTCAATTAAATTGACACGGTTATGATCATTTGATTATAAGGTATATTTGAGACGGATCGGCTCTGTGAGACCATAGTTTGAATCACTCTTTGCACGACACATTGACGTTACAGTAAACCGCACAGATAGCTCTTTCAGCATCATCCTGAACATTGAATAAGACCAGAGTCGAGGAGTAACGAAATACAAGTCACTTAGTTACGTATTTAAAATACTAAATTTGAGTGACTGTGTTTCACAGTGTTTTAGATTACCAAAGTGATTACTTTGAGTTTTAATGTCATTTAAACAGCGATTGGTGATTCTCTGACTCTGACCGTCTGAAAAAGACGAGTTCAGTTTCATCATCAACATTTTAAGACTTTTAAGAGGATCATAAAAATGTTGTTATTTTTATTTAGTTCTGTCCTGAACAAGACAAAATGACTGAATTTATAAAAACAACTGACCTGTCCTGTCATGAGCTGATGATCCACGACTGTTTTCATGTTTTGTGAGTCATTTTATAATTCACTCATCACTGCTACTTTTTCTCACTATTTGTTTTTTCCCTCGCAATTGTGAGTTTGTGTTTCACAATTATGTCTTCTTTTTCTCAGAATTGGGAGATTTTAAACTTGGAATACTGACTTTTTTCTTGCATTTGTGAATTTAGTGTGAGTTTATATCTCATAATTCTGACTTTTCTCAATATTGTCAGTTTATATCTCATAATTCTGAGTTTTCTCAATATTGTGAGTTTATATCTCATAATTCTGACTTTTCTCAATATTGTGAGTTTATATCTCATAATTCTGAGTTTTCTCAATATTGTGAGTTTATATCTCATAATTCTGACTTTATAACTCACAATTCTGAGGGAAAAAGTCAGAATTGTGAGATAAAAACTTGCAATGACCTTTTTTTGTTTGTTTCACACTTATTAGTATTCCAAAGTATTCTAAAGTATTTAGATGAAGTGACTAAACTTGAGTAATGTAACGAAATACGTTACAAATGACTTTTTAAAGCATGTACTTTGTAATCTGTAGTGAAATGCATTTTAAAAGTGATCCACCCAGCCCTGGATAAGCATTAGTTTAACGTGTCATTGAACGGAAGGATATCTGGAGCACGTACGCCACATCCTTTAGATTTTCCTGGTAAAAACGTCCTGAGTCCTTAAAAAAAAAAAAAACAGTCCACAGGCTTTCATAGATAACCTAGGAAGTTGGGAAGGTCTTATTTTTTTAAGTTGCGTAACAAGTACACGTTGGCAATATAAAAAGTGACTAATTCATGAAAGATTTGTTGCATGAATGTTAAAGTAAGTTTCCATTTTTTTTGGGGGGGGGGGGGGGTATTTCAACACTAGATTATATGATTATCTATATATTGGATAACTTATTAATGCATTTAAATTTTAGTGTTTTTTTTTTTGTTTTTTTACTCTTGAGACCAATGGGTCATTTTTATTGTACTGAAATGACTATCTTGAAAATTGTCTTGTTTGTGTTTCACAGAAGAAAGTCATACAGGTTTGGACAACATGAGGGTGAGTAAATGACAGATTTGTTTCCGGCTAAAGATACTAGAGTTTTACTTGCTTTCTGACGATTTCCAACAATCTGCAACTGAAAATCGAGATATTGAATGACAACTGCTGAGACATTCTTCAAAATATTAATAGTTTATAGATGTTTACAGTCTGGTAGGATGATTCCTGTACACTCAAGTCAAGGCTATGAACAATAAAAACACATTTATACTCCATTATACAATATTTACAAATTGCAAAAATGATCACGCGTCTGCCGTAGGCGTTCTCCCATCAGACCTTCATCTGATGATCAACAAACACCAACGGCATCTGATGACGTACACTATATGAACATTATCTACACAAACACTGTACAGTAGAATATATTACAACATACTATACATCTCAAACCACTGAGCAGCTCAGATCAGCTTGTAACAACATCTATAGATGAGAGGATGTGAAATAATACTACAACACTCAAGTATGACGGTGCGACTCGAAGTTTAAAAACTTAAGCAAAAGCGACAGGAACTGAAGTATCACATATGTGCTTGTATTTTGATCATTGTTTAAAAACGAATGGCTTGATTCCACTTTGCATCCACATTCTCAGGCCTGTAATAGAGTAACAGCATGTGCTTCTGCATTTAAAGCTGCCGCGTGTAAACTGCAGAAATGACTCCCTCCATCTTTAACATGCAGAATTGAGACTAAAATGACAAAACCGATCAGTAATATCCACTAAAACACAATAAAATTGTCAAATCAACATCTCTTATTGCTGATAATCATAGAGCAGGACTAAGATCGAAACGGAACGGATGTGACGTGTCTGAAATCAGTCGATGTACTGCGACAGCCATCGGAAACCTTCCCCATAGCCCTGCTTCTTCAAAACGCTGCACATAAAAACCTCCAGCGGCCGCACGCTCAGCTCCTTCAGCGACACGCTGCCCTGCAAACAACATGCAACATGTCAAGCTACATTGACACAAATTGTATAGTTCGATTAAATTTGGACTCAAAGCAGATTCAATATCGATTCACAACACTGCCAACATATGAAAGATGGTGTTATGATCATAAAACCGGGACATGATCAGTGTTGGGGGTAAAGGATTACAAGTAACTTGACTTGTGTAATCAGATTACTTTTTCAAGTAACTAGTAATCTAACACTTTACAAGTAACTTATCCTAGCAAAGCAACGCATTACAAGTAATTTGACTTATGTAATCAGATTACTTTTTCAAGGAACTAGTAAAGTAATGCATTACAAGTAGCTTGTGTTATGTAATCAAATTACTTAAGTAACTAGTAACGCATTACAAGTAACTAGTAAAGTAACGCATTACAAGTAACTTGAGTTATGTAATCAGATTACTTAAGTAACTAGTAACACATTACAAGTAACTTGACTTCTGTAATCAGATTACTTTTTCAAGGAACTAGTAAAGTAACGCATTACAAGTAGCTTGTGTTATGTAATCAAATTACTTAAGTAACTAGTAACGCATTACAAGTAACTAGTAAAGTAACGGATTACAAGTAACTTGAGTTATGTAATCAGATTACTTTTTCAAGTAACTAGTAATCTACCACATTACAAGTAACTTGAGTTACGTAATCAGATTACTTTTCAAGGAACAAGTAAAGTAACGCATTACAAGTAACTTGAGTTATGTAATCAAATTACTTTTTCAAGGAACTAGTAATCTAACGGATTACAAGTAACTAGTAAAGTAACGCATTACAAGTAACTTGAGTTATGTAATCATATTACTTTTTCAAGGAACTAGTAATCTAACGCATTACAAGTAACTAGTAAAGTAACGGATTACAAGTAACTTGAGTTATGTAATCAAATTACTTTTTCAAGGAACTAGTAATCTAACGGATTACAAGTAACTAGTAAAGTAACGGATTACAAGTAACTTGAGTTATGTAATCAGATTACTTTTTCAAGTAACTAGTAATCTACCACATTACAAGTAACTTGAGTTACGTAATCAGATTACTTTTCAAGGAACAAGTAAAGTAACGCATTACAAGTAACTTGAGTTATGTAATCAAATTACTTTTTCAAGGAACTAGTAATCTAACGGATTACAAGTAACTAGTAAAGTAACGGATTACAAGTAACTTGAGTTATGTAATCAAATTACTTTTTCAAGGAACTAGTAATCTAACGGATTACAAGTAACTAGTAAAGTAACGCATTACAAGTAACTTGAGTTATGTAATCATATTACTTTTTCAAGGAACTAGTAATCTAATGCATTACAAGTAACTTGAGTAATGTAATCAGATTACTTTTCAAGGAACAAGTAAAGTAACGCATTACAAGTAACTTGTGTTATGTAATCAGATTACTTTTCAAGTAACTAGTAAAACATTCAATGTTCCTCAACAGTGAAATTCAATCTCAGAATTTTACGCAAACATGTAATAATTAGCTATATTAAACTACACAAATATACTTTATGTATTTAGTCTCACTTTAGTAACCAGTGTCTTTGCTGCTGACAAAAATGATTTATATTATATTTAGAAATAAGAGTGTTGAACTTCCTTCTCCTGTATCCCATTCTTCTTTAATCCAGAATAGCAGCACAGCTGAAAGGTTTGTTAGAGCTGCGCCCTCTACTGTACAGGTGTGAATATGCATTTCCTTCAGCCTGAGGCTTATTCATTTCACTTTTGGTGTGAAAGGGTCTTATCATTTGTCAAAAATAGAACTTTTGTGTTGTTATTTAAAAAACAAACAGTTGGTAAGGTAACGCAAAAGTAGTGTAGTGGATTACTTTTCATAAAAAGTAACTCAAATACTTCCAATATTGTATTACTCACTAAATAAATAAAGTAACATTACTTTTAAAAGTAACTTTCCCCAACACTGGACATGATCATAACATCTGCCTTGGTCAGTTTAAGAGACTGATTCTTGGTTTCTAAGAACTGATATCAGCTCATCAAGATGAGAATCACTGCAAATCAATAAATTGATATATTCAACCCAGCCCTACATGACTGGCACTGACCTTCCCAGTGGTCTGTCCTTCCAGAGCGAAAACCTCTCGTAGTCTCATCTCACTCACGGCCTCGGGTCGGTCGATCTTATTGCCCAACACCAGGACCGGCACGCTGGAGATCGTCTCGTCAGACAGCAGAGCCTGAAAATACAGAGATTCACCTCGAAAAATGCTGAGAAGAACGTCTGCCACGCCATCAGCTGAAGTAGTGAAGACTAGTGCGGTTAAGTTCTGATTCAGAGATTCTGTTCTCTTTCAGAAGTTGCTTAACAGTGTCCTCTAGCCGAACAAGGAAAGCCGAAAAAACCATCAGTATGTTGAAACACTTACTCCTTATTATGTACCACAACGCTTGTTTTGAAGAGTTCACCTTGAGTCATTTCACTGATTTATGAAATTGATTTGATAAACTGCCATGCAAAGAAAGCCTACGTTTATTTGGCTCAAGTATGTAATGTGCATTTCACAAACGTCAAATCCAACTTAACCGCACTGTGAAGACTTACGTCGAGTTCCACTTTAGATTCTGCGAGACGCTCGTGATCGGCACAATCCACGAGGAAGACCACGGCGTTGACGGCCGGCAGGTAGTTCCTCCACACTCGCCGTGCTGGAGATGGAAAGAGAGTGAGCGCAGCGGTCAAGCGCCAGAAATCACATTTGGTGCGTTCAAGTCACGTCGGAAAAAGATCGTATTTTCTTTCATACCTGCCGTTGTAAACGTGACGATATTCCCAGGAGGACGTGAACGCAAATATAGTGACATATTTTTATAGTTCACGGAAGTTAGAATCAAACTGGTTCCCTCGACAAAAACCCAATAGGATTTTTAGGGGTTAGCACATGTAGCTCCGACCAGGGTCGGGGAGTAACGAAATACAATATTTGAGTGACTGTGTTTCATTTTAAATGGGTGGTAATCAGATTACAGTTCCATCTGAAAAGTGTTTTAGATTACCAAAGTGATTACTTTGAGTTTTAATGTCATTTAAACAGCGATTGGTGATTCTCTGACTCTGACCGTCTGAAAAAGACGAGTTCAGTTTCATGTTTTCCACTGTTTTCATGTTTTGGGAGTCATTTTATTATTCACTCGTCACTGTGACTTTTTCTCACTATTTGTTTTTTCCCTCACAATTCAGAAATGGGAGAAATAAATTTACAATTCTAATTTTTTTTTCTTGCAATTGTGAATTTACTATGTGAGTTAAATGTCATAATTCTGACTTTTCTCAATATTGTGAGTTTATATCTCATAATTCTGACTTTATAACTCACAATTGCAACTTTATGTCACGCAATTCTGAGGGAAAAAGTCAGAATTGTGAGATAAAAACTTGCAATGACCTTTTTTGTGTTTGTTTCACACTTATTAGTATTCCAAAGTATTCTAAAGTATTTAGATGAAGTGACTAAACTAGAGTAATGTAACGAAATACGTTACAAATGACTTTTTAAAGCATGTACTTTGTAATCTGTAGTGAAATGCATTTTAAAAGTGATCCACCCAGCCCTGGATAAGCATTAGTTTAACGTGTCATTGAACGGAAGGATATCTGGAGCACGTACGTCACATCCTTTAGATTTTCCTGGTAAAAACGTCCTGAGTCCTTAAAAAAAAAAAAAAACAGTCCACAGGCTTTCATAGATAACCTAGGAAGTTGGGAAGGTCTTATTTTTTTAAGTTGCGTAACAAGTACACGTTGGCAATATAAAAAGTGACTAATTCATGAAAGATTTGTTGCATGAATGTTAAAGTAAGTTTCCATTTTTTTTTTGGGGGGGGGGGGGGGGTATTTCAACACTAGATTATATGATTATCTATATATTGGATAACTTATTAATGCATTAAAATTTTAGTGTTTTTTTTTTGTTTTTTTTACTCTTGAGACCAATGGGTCATTTTTATTGTACTGAAATGACTATCTTGAAAATTGTCTTGTTTGTGTTTCACAGAAGAAAGTCATACAGGTTTGGACAACATGAGGGTGAGTAAATGACAGATTTGTTTCCGGCTAAAGATACTAGAGTTTTACTTGCTTTCTGACGATTTCCAACAATCTGCAACTGAAAATCGAGATATTGAATGACAACTGCTGAGACATTCTTCAAAATATTAATAGTTTATAGATGTTTACAGTCTGGTAGGATGATTCCTGTACACTCAAGTCAAGGCTATGAACAATAAAAACACATTTATACTCCATTATACAATATTTACAAATTGCAAAAATGATCACGCGTCTGCCGTAGGCGTTCTCCCATCAGACCTTCATCTGATGATCAACAAACACCAACAGCATCTGATGACGTACACTATATGAACATTATCTACACAAACACTGTACAGTAGAATATATTACAACATACTATACATCTCAAACCACTGAGCAGCTCAGATCAGCTTGTAACAACATCTATAGATGAGAGGATGTGAAATAATACTACAACACTCAAGTATGACGGTGCGACTCGAAGTTTAAAAACTTAAGCAAAAGCGGCAGGAACTGAAGTATCACATATGTGCTTGTATTTTGATCATTGTTTAAAAACGAATGGCTTGATTCCACTTTGCATCCACATTCTCAGGCCTGTAATAGAGTAACAGCATGTGCTTCTGCATTTAAAGCTGCCGCGTGTAAACTGCAGAAATGACTCCCTCCATCTTTAACATGCAGAATTGAGACTAAAATGACAAAACCGATCAGTAATATCCACTAAAACACAATAAAATTGTCAAATCAACATCTCTTATTGCTGATAATCATAGAGCAGGACTAAGATCGAAACGGAACGGATGTGACGTGTCTGAAATCAGTCGATGTACTGCGACAGCCATCGGAAACCTTCCCCATAGCCCTGCTTCTTCAAAACGCTGCACATAAAAACCTCCAGCGGCCGCACGCTCAGCTCCTTCAGCGACACGCTGCCCTGCAAACAACATGCAACATGTCAAGCTACATTGACACAAATTGTATAGTTCGATTAAATTTGGACTCAAAGCAGATTCAATATCGATTCACAACACTGCCAACATATGAAAGATGGTGTTATGATCATAAAACCGGGACATGATCAGTGTTGGGGGGTAAAGGATTACAAGTAACTTGACTTGTGTAATCAGATTACTTTTTCAAGTAACTAGTAATCTAACACTTTACAAGTAACTTATCCTAGCAAAGTAATGCATTACAAGTAACTTGATTTATGTAATCAGATTACTTTTTCAAGGAACTAGTAATCTAACGCTTTACAAGTAACTTATCCTAGCAAAGTAACGCATTACAAGTAACTTGATTTATGTAATCAGATTACTTTTTCAAGGAACTAGTAATCTAACACTTTACAAGTAACTTATCCTAGCAAAGTAACGCATTACAAGTAACGACTTATGTAATCAGATTACTTTTCAAGGAACTAGTAAAGTAGCGCATTACAAGTAACGACTTATGTAATCAGATTACTTTTTCAAGGAACTAGTAAAGTAACGCATTACAAGTAACGACTTATGTAATCAGATTACTTTTTCAAGAAACTAGTAAAGTAGCGCATTACAAGTAACGACTTATGTAATCAGATTACTTTTCAAGAAACTAGTAAAGTAACGCATTACAAGTAACGACTTATGTAATCAGATTACTTTTTCAAGGAACTAGTAAAGTAACGCATTACAAGTAACGACTTATGTAATCAGATTACTTTTCAAGGAACTAGTAAAGTAGCGCATTACAAGTAACGACTTATGTAATCAGATTACTTTTCAAGGAACTAGTAAAGTAACGCATTACAAGTAACGACTTATGTAATCAGATTACTTTTTCAAGTAACTAGTAAAGTAGCGCATTACAAGTAACGACTTATGTAATCAGATTACTTTTCAAGGAACTAGTAAAGTAACGCATTACAAGTAACGACTTATGTGATCAGATTACTTTTTCAAGGAACTAGTAAAGTAGCGCATTACAAGTAACGACTTATGTGATCAGATTACTTTTTCAAGGAACTAGTAAAGTAACGCATTACAAGTAACGACTTATGTAATCAGATTACTTTTCAAGGAACTAGTAAAGTAACGCATTACAAGTAACTTGACTTATGTAATCAGATTACTTTTTCAAGTAACTAGTAATCAAACACTTTACAAGTAACTTATCCTAGCAAAGTAACGCATTACAAGTAACTTGACTCATGTAATCAGATTACTTTTTCAAGGAACTAGTAAAGTAACACATTACAATTTATCCTAGTAAAGTAACGCATTACAAGTAACTTGACTTATGTAATCAGATTACTTTTTCAAGTAACTAGTAATCTAACACTTTACAAGTAATTTATCCTAGCAAAGTAACGCATTACAAGTAACTTGACTCATGTAATCAGATTACTTTTTCAAGGAACTAGTAAAGTAACACATTACAATTTGTCCTAGTAAAGTAATGCATTACATGTAATTTATGTAATCAAATTACTTTTAAGTAACTACTAAAGTAACGCATTACAAGTAACTTATCCTAGCAAAGTAATGCATTACAAGTAACTTGACTTATGTAATCAGATTACTTTTAAATAACTAGTAAAGTAATGCATTACAAGTAACTTGATTTATGTAATCAGATTACTTTTTCAAGTAACTAGTAATCTAACACTTTACAAGTAACTTATCCTAGCAAAGTAATGCATTACAAGTAACTTGACTTATATAATCAGATTACTTTTAAGTAACTAGTAAAGTAACGCATTACAAGTAACTTGACTTATGTAATCAGATTACTTTTTCAAGTAATTAGTAATCTAACACTTTACAAGTAACTTATCCTAGCAAAGTAATGCATTACAAGTAACTTGACTTATGTAATCAGATTACTTTTAAGTAACTAGTAAAGTAACGCATTACAAGTAACTTGACTTATGTAATCAGATTACTTTTTCAAGTAACTAGTAATCTAACACTTTACAAGTAACTTATCCTAGCAAAGTAATGCATTACAAGTAACTTGACTTATATAATCAGATTACTTTTAAGTAAATAGATTATATTTTTCAAGCTACTAGTAAAACATTCAGTGTTCCTCAACAGTGAAATTCAATCTCAGAATTTTACGCAAACATGTAATAATTAGCTATATTAAATTACACAAATATACTTTATGTATTTAGTCTCACTTTAGTAACCTATGTCTTTGCTGCTGACAAAAATGATTTATATTATATTTAGAAATAAGTGTGTTGAACTTCCTTCTCCTGTATCCCATTCTTCTTTAATCCAGAATAGCAGCACCGCTGAAAGGTTTGTTAGAGCTGCGCCCTCTACTGTACAGGTGTGAATATGCATTTTCTTCAGCCTGAGGCTTATTCATTTCACTTTTGGTGTGAAAGGGTCTTAACATTTGTCAAAAATAGAACTTTTGTGTTGTTATTTAAAAAACAAACAGTTGGTAAGGTAACGCAAAAGTAGTGTAATGGATTACTTTTCATAAAAAGTAACTCAATTAATTACAATATTGTATTACTCACTAAATAAATAAAGTAACATTACTTTTAAAAGTAACTTTCCCCAACACTGGACATGATCATAACATCTGCCTTGGTCAGTTTAAGAGACTGATTCTTGGTTTCTAAGAACTGATATCAGCTCATCAAGATGAGAATCACTGCAAATCAATAAATTGATATATTCAACCCAGCCCTACATGACTGGCACTGACCTTCCCAGTGGTCTGTCCTTCCAGAGCGAAAACCTCTCGTAGTCTCATCTCACTCACGGCCTCGGGTCGGTCGATCTTATTGCCCAACACCAGGACCGGCACGCTGGAGATCGTCTCGTCAGACAGCAGAGCCTGAAAATACAGAGATTCACCTCGAAAAATGCTGAGAAGAACATCTGCCACGCCATCAGCTGAAGTTCTGATTCAGAGATTCTGTACTCTTGAACAAGGAAAGCCGAAAAAACCAACAGTATGTTGAAACACTTACTCCTTATTATGTACCACAATTGATTTGAAAAACTGCCATGCAAAGAAAGTCTACGTTTATTTGGCTCAAGTATGTAATGTGCATTTCACAAACGTCAAATCTAAAACCAACTTAACCGCACTGTGAAGACTTACGTCGAGTTCCACTTTAGATTCTGCGAGACGCTCGTGATCGGCACAATCCACGAGGAAGACCACGGCGTTGACGGCCGGCAGGTAGTTCCTCCACACTCGCCGTGCTGGAGATGGAAAGAGAGTGAGCGCAGCGGTCAAGCGTCAGAAATCACATTTGGTGCGTTCAAGTCACGTCGGAAAGATCGTATTTTCTTTCGTACCTGCCGTTGTAAACGTGACGATATTCCCAGGAGGACGTGAACGCAAATATAGTGACATTTTTATAGTTCACGGAAGTTAGAATCAAACTGGTTCCCTCGACAAAAACCCAATAGGATTTTTAGGGGTTAGCACATGTAGCTCCGACCAGGGTCGGGGAGTAACGAAATACAATATTTGAGTGACTGTGTTTCAGTTTAAATGGGTGGTAATCAGATTACAGTTCCATCGGAAAAGTGTTTTAGATTACCAAAGTGATTACTTTGAGTTTTAATGTCATTTAAACAGCGATTGGTGATTCTCTGACTCTGACCGTCTGAAAAAGACGAGTTCAGTTTCATGTTTTCCACTGTTTTCATGTTTTGGGAGTCATTTTATTATTCACTCGACACTGTGACTTTTTCTCACAATTTGTTTTTTCCCTCACAATTCAGAAATGGGAGAAATAAACTTGCAATTCTAATTTTTTTTTCTTGCAATTGTGAATTTAGTATGCGAGTTAAATGTCATAATTCTGACTTTTCTCAATATTGTGAGTTTATATCTCATAATTCTGACTTCATAACTCACAATTGCAACTTTATATCACACAATTCTTAGGGGAAAAAGTCAGAATTGTGAGATAAAAACTTGCAATGACCTTTTTTGTGTTTGTTTCACACTTATTAGTATTCCAAAGTATTCTAAAGTGTTTAGATTAAGTCACTAAACTTGAGTAATGTAATGAAATACGTTACAAATGACTTTTTAAAGCATGTATTTTGTAATCTGGAGTGAAATACATTTTAAAAGTGACCCGCCCAGCCCTGGATCCGACCCACTGTTGTAATTGCTCAAATTTCCAATTTAATAACTGCAAGTTGTAGAAACTTTTGAGAAAATGAACATTTGAGGGCTGGTAGTGCTCACACCATCTACAACGTCACCAAAGCTCGCCCCGATTGGCCTGACGAGGGCGCCACAGCGGTCAGAAGTATTCGCTCATAGTTACTTATTTTTGCGAACTAGTCTTAGGTTTTTGGCCCGATCGAACTAAACCAGTGCAGTGCGATTCTCTGGAGTTTGATTGTCAATAATTATTAAAAAAAGTTGAAATTTCAATTCACGGTCCCTGAGGGCCGCCAAAAAATGGATGGAACCACTTACTAAAACGGCTATAACTCGTGAACAGAATGAGATATTTTCACCAAATTTGGTGCATCTATGTAAGATCTCATTCTGTGGTCACGTGAAAAAATACGTGGCGATTGGCCACTTGGCGGCGCTATAACAGGAAAAAACATGAAAGTACTTCACTGTTTGTTCGATTGACTTGAAAATTGGCATGCAGCGTCTTTGTCCAAGATGCCATGATTGTCTACGAGGACACCGACGTATCTCAAAAACATGTCCGCCATCGGCCAATGAAGTTTGAGCAGCACAAGTTTAACAGAAGCCGATCGGAATGAAACTCGCTGGGCCTGTTTGACTCACGACCCTAGAGGCCTGTGAGAAATTTGAAGGAAATCGGCATGTGTAAAGGGTTGTGCATCGCGAGATATTTCGCACATTCGTACCACAACACGATTGGACTGCTTATTCTGAGCAACTTCGCCTCCAGGACCGCCGCTGTCCATCAAATCATCTGTTCAATATTGGAGATTTTATCAAAAAACAGCTTTGGCGAACTTGTTCTAGGTTTTGGCTCAACCTCGATAACATTAAATAGCTTTATAAACCATATTTCCTCTGCTTCAATTGCCTGTATTTGCTGTAAATGCTCTTTTCCATCTATGATTGAGTCACAGGCTCGCTAAATAAAACAATACCCGTTTATGCACGTGCTGAAAGGCCTTAAAGCGCCTGAACCCCCATAATTTATATAGATATACATAAACTTTTGAATTATTGCAAAACGTAACCGACAAAAGTTTATGATATTTGCACGTTTTGTCCATCAAGATAATTTTCCAAAATTTTTGAAGCCTAAAAAAAAGAATCGGCAGAAATAAAAAGCTCTCACCGCACTCAAAAGTCTTAATTTATAAAAATAACTTTTTTTAAAAATATCAATGCGACACGTACATGTTGACGCGAGAGCTGAACGCTACTGAGTTTAATATTTTTAATCTTCCTCCTTTATGTTGCAATGAAAAAGTAACATCACACAGGTTTTGGGAGGAATAAAGGAAATAATAAATGACAGATTTTTCCTTTTTGGCTGAACTAAAACAAATGATTTAAAGCACATTGATTGATATTGAATTTTAATTCTGACCTTGTACATGACCACCCAGATCGAACGTCGTGAACGTCATTCCCGCAATGGTCAGCTCCTCTGACGCTGACATGAAACACAAACAGGATCAGGTCATCAACCGTGAGCAATGCCTGATGGGAATTATTCATTTCACAGTTCTATTGTAGTGATTCTGTCTTACTGGGGTGTAACGTGGGCACATGTTGTCCTAATCTGTCGTCTTTGAGCATGTGCAGTAGAGTCGTTTTTCCAGCATTGTCCAGCCCGAGAAAGACTAGCTTCCCAGACTTCTTATACAAACCTGCAAAATACATAAAAGACTACGTTCACATACATCAACTTTATTGAATATTATTGCCAAAACATATGCAGGAGATTAAGGATTAGTTGACTTCTTCATTAAAATGTCCTGATCATTCACTCTCCTCCATGTCATCCAAGATGTTCTTTCTTCAGTGGAAAAGCAAAACATTCCAGGATTGTTCTCCATATAGTGGACTTCAATGGGGTTCAACGGGTCCGAATGTCAGTTTCAGTGCAGCTTCAATGATCCCAGACGAGTCTGATCTAGAGAAACCATCGCACATTTTATAAAAAAAATATACTTTTTAACCACAAATGCTCGTCTTGCACCGCTCTGATGCGCCACACATTACGTCGTCATGATGGAAAGGTCACGTGACGTAGGAGGAAGATCCAGTGTTTACAAAGTGAACGTACAAATATTAAGCCAAACGGCCTTTATAAAAAAAGGTGAAACTATGTTGGATGATTTTGAAGTTGGAGGAGAAAATGAGACAGAGTTTTTCGCCCTACGTCACGTGACCTTTCCAGCGTGATGACGTAGTGTGTGGCGCATCAGATCAGTGCAAGATGAGCATTTGTGCTTAAAACGTATATTTTTTTAAATAAAATGTGCGATGGTTTCTCTAGATCAGACTCTTATTCTTCGTCTGGATCATTGAAGCTGCACTGAAACTGACATCTGGACCCGTTGAACCCCATTGAAGTCCACTATATGGAGAACAATCCTGGAATGTTTTCCTCTTCATTTCTTTCCCACTGAAGAAAGAACATCTTGGATGACATGGAGGAGAGTGAATCATCAGGACATTTTAATTCTGAAGTCAACTAGGTCTCACACACTACATCATCATGTGACGTAGGGCGAAAAACTCTTCGAAACAACTTCAAAATCATCCGACATCGTTTTTTAATCTTTTTTTGTAAAGGCCGTTTGGCTTAATATTGGTACGTTCACTTTGTAAACACTGGACCTTCCTCCTACGTCACGTGACCTTTCCATCATGATGACATGATGTGTGGCGCATCAGAGCAGTGCAAGACGAGCATTTAAAAAGTATATAATGTTTTTTTTTTATATATATAAAATGTGCGATGGTTTCTCTAGATCAGACTCGTCTGGGATCATTGAAGCTGCACTGAAACTGACATTCGGACCCGTTGAACCCCATTGAAGTCCACTATATGGAGAACAATCCATGTTTTCCTCAAAAACCTTTTCGACTGAAGAAAGAAAGACAAACGTCTTGGATGACATTGGGTTGAGTAAATTACCAGGAAATTTTAAATCTGAAATGAGCTAATCCTCTAAATATTTAGTCACGTGACCGACACCTCGATGAGCAGAAGAGACTAGAAATCTAAAAAAAACACTTCAGACTCACCTAAAAACTGCAGCACTCCACTAAACCCTCGGTAGATCCAGTCAAATATAAAGGACATTGCAGATGTTTCCTACCCCAAATCAAAAAACAAACAGAGAATATATTACTACCATGTTAAGAAGGGCACACACAATACTAATATTAGCATGTTTTTCCAATAATTCAGTACCATAACATCTTTACTGTACTCTGTACTGTAAACCACATGCACAGATCAGCTGTCAGTCACGTGTACAGTACAGGTAAAACATTAGATTCACCTGATCTAATCATGTAACACTCGAGCAGGCAAAACACACATCAGATGAGTGACAGGAAGTCATCAGGTGTAAGATCTCTCACACACACACACACACACACAGTTAATCCCCGGGCCTGAATAAAGCCTCATCCGGCTCCAGCACAACTCTCACTCTTCTTTCTGTGTGTTTTTATCATCTCTCACCGTTTATCAGACGCGCGTCACGGCCTCAGTGTGTCGGCGATGAATCCTCCGGTTTGTGATGCGATTATATCGAAGCGCGCGTGCCGTGGAGCGTCTCTAGTAACCCGCAGAAGATCTCACATGAGCGCGCACGCCATCCTGACACCCCTTCCGCCTTGACGTACGTCATCACCGATGCGCGATCTCATTGGTTAGAGCAAGTGGGGTCTGTAGAAATCAGAAATATTTTTAAAAATATTTCTGAGGAGTTATTAAAGAGGCGCGATAAAAAGTTTAAAGTTATTATATAATTCTTTAATATTTTTTTTCTGTGTATAACAGGAAATTTCCTTTGATTGCAGAAGGATAATCATCAGAAATGGTTTTAAAAAGAATATATAACTTTAAAATTTTTATCGCGTCTCTTTAATTACTTCTTAGAAATATTTAAATATTTCTAAAAAATAATATATATATATAATTTTTTAAAATATTATAATTAATAATTATTTAAAAATATATAAATATAAGAATATATTTTTAAAATATTATATATAATTTTTTGAAAAAATATACATATATTTTAAATATTTATGTTATAATATTTAAAATTTTTATCGTGTCTTTTTAATTATTTCTTAGAAATATTTAAATTTTTCTAAAATATAATATATATATAATTTTTAAAAATATAATAATTATAATTAATTATTAAAAATATATTTTTAAAATATAATTTTTCAAAAATATATTTATATATTTTATATATATGTTATAATATTTAGAAAATATATATGTATATATATTTTTTAATATTTCTGAGAAGTAATTAAAGAGACGCAATAAAAAGTTCTTTAATATTTTAAAATTCTTTACTATTTTTTGTGTAGAACAGGAAATTTGCTTTAATTGCAGAAGGATCATCATCAGAAATATTTTTTAAAAGAATATACAGTACTGTGCAAAAGTTTTAGGCAGGTGTGAAAAAATGCTGTAAAGTAAGAATGCTTTCAAAAATAGACATGTTAATAGTTTATATTTATCAATTAACAAAATGCAAAGTGAGTGAACAGAAGAAAAATCTACATCAAATCAATATTTGGTGTGACCACCCTTTGCCTTCAAAACAGCATCAATTCTTCTAGGTACACTTGCACACAGTTTTTGAAGGAACTCGGCAGGTAGGTTGGCCCAAACATCTTGGAGAACTAACCACAGTTCCTCTGTGGATTTAGGCAGCCTCAGTTGCTTCTCTCTCTTCATGTAATCCCAGACAGACTCGATGATGTTGAGATCAGGGCTCTGTGGGGGCCCTACCATCACTTCCAGGACTCCTTGTTCTTCTTTTACACTGAAGATAGTTCTTAATGACTTTCGCTGTATGTTTGGGGTCGTTGTCATGCTGCAGAATAAATTTGGGGCCAATCAGATGCCTCCCTGATGGTATTGCATGATGGATAAGTATCTGCCTGTACTTCTCAGCATTGAGGATACCATTAATTCTGACCAAATCCCCAACTCCATTTGCAGAAATGCAGCCCCAAACTTGCAAGGAACCTCCACCATGCTTCACTGTTGCCTGCAGACACTCATTCGTGTACCGCTCTCCAGCCCTTCGGCGAACAAACTGCCTTCTGCTACAGCCAAATATTTCAAATTTTGACTCATCAGTCCAGAGCACCTGCTGCCATTTTTCTGCACCCCAGTTCCTGTGTTTTCGTGCATAGTTGAGTCGCTTGGCCTTGTTTCCACGTCGGAGGTATGGCTTTTTGGCCGCAAGTCTTCCATGAAGGCCACTTCTGACCAGACTTCTCCGGACAGTAGATGGGTGTACCAGGGTCCCACTGTTTTCTGCCAATTGTGAGCTAATGGCACTGCTCGACATCTTCCGATTGCGAAGGGAAGTAAGCATGATGTGTCTTTCATCTGCTGCAGTAAGTTTCCTTGGCCGACCACTGCGTCTACGGTCCTCAACGTTGCCTGTTTCTTTGTGCTTCTTCAAAAGAGCTTGGACAGCACATCTGGAAACCCCTGTCTGCCTTGAAATTTCTGCCTGGGAGAGACCTTGCTGATGCAGTATAACTACCTTGTGTCTTGTTGCTGTGCTCAGTCTTGCCATGGTGTATGACTTTTGACAGTAAACTGTCTTCAGCAACCTCACCTTGTTAGCTGAGTTTGGCTGTTCCTCACCCAGTTTTATTCCTCCTACACAGCTGTTTCTGTTTCAGTTAATGATTGTGTTTCAACCTACATATTGAATTGATGATCATTAGCACCTGTTTGGTATAATTGTTTAATCATACACCTAACTATATGCCTACAAAATCCCTGACTTTGTGCAAGTGTACCTTGAAGAATTGATGCTGTTTTGAAGGCAAAGGGTGGTCACACCAAATATGGATTTGATTTAGATTTTTCTTCTGTTCACTCACTTTGCATTTTGTTAATTGATAAATATAATCTATTACCAAGTTTCTTTTTGAAAGCATTCTTACTTTACAGCATTTTTTCACACCTGCCTAAAACTTTTGCACAGTACTGTATATATTTATATATTTATTTATTTTTAGAAATATTTCTGATTTCTACGGATAAATACATTTTCAATAGTATTTTTTCTGCAGTCCTCTGCCCTCTACTGGTGGCGTTGTGTAACTGCAGTGTAAGATGGCGCAGCAGAACAGCTTTGATCAGCTGTTTTTATCTGTTCAAACTGTTCTGTGAAATTAATCTGTCTGGTCATAAACTATAAGTGTCAGTTCTTTAAAATGAACGCGTTGATGTGGATTTAGTCACGTTTAATGGGTTTCAATCGCTGACCTGTCAATGCTGCTGCACATACAATCACTGACCACTAGATGTCACTGTTTACACGTCGATTCCAACACCTTATTACTTACTCTGCTCAATCTTCTCCACGTATTTAAAAGCTGTTAAAAAAGGGTGATTATTCAATCAGGGGCATTTTACTTGAATTCTTAAACTTATGCATTCTACATATCAAATGTTAAAATATTAATCACATGTTCTGTATTAAAGCTCTTATCTCTGCCTTAATCAATTTTTAAGTGGATTTTAATTTTGTGTGATTGTAATGACTGGCCCAAAATTAAACTGTCAGAACTTGCTTAGGAGAATTAATGAAAGAGACGCGATAAAAAGTTATTATATAATTCTTTAATATTTTTTTTTTCTGTGTAGAACAGGAAATTTCCCTTAATTGCAGGAGGATCATCATTAACAACATCCTCTAATGTTAGGTTTTCTCATAAATGGCGGTTCACACCTGCTTGACATTTGGAGTAACAGATGCTGCTTCATTGATGATGGTTGCCATGGTGATGGTGCATGAAGTCAATAATAACCTCATCATGTTAGCAACAATTGCCTGTTAGAATCAGGTGTTGCCATGCAGTTATACAAATTAATTGAATATGCTACAATTAGATGTTCTTTTAACATACATATATAAATAGATGTGGGAAAGATAAACAACACATATTTCAATAAAATACTTCTTTGGATTGTCATGACCACCAGACAAGTCACGTTGTTTTATTCGGATTCACAGTTTGCATGTTCATACTGTATTACGCACAGACTTTCGAAGCTTCTACAACTTTATAGATCAAACTAACAGTCACTAATGCAATATAAAGCTGTTATTAATGGGTTTGCCCGTGGTGGAATAAAACTGTTTTCTGGTCATTTATCGCTGACGTTCTTCTACGTCTGTTTGTAATAGAACCACTTATCAGCTGGAAGGAGAGAGAAAAAAAGAGTTAATTATTCATTCATACATTATAATTCATTTAAATAAAATAAAAATGCTTGAATCAAAGTCCAGATTTTTAGATATCTGAATTTAGAAAAGCGCCCCAGCCACATACATTGGCGTAAAGTGATAAAAAAAATTCTCATTTTACAGAAAACTGTCTATATTTTATATATTGTATTTATTCACAATTTTATGATTAACACAGACAAAAAGTCAAATTTTTATTATTTTATTTTATTTTTTTTTAAAAACAGTAATTTAGGTGACTCTTCACTCTCTCACTCACTCAGTCACTCACTCTCTCTCTCACTTTCTCTCACTCACTCACACTCACTCTCACTTTCTTTCTCTCACTCACTCACTCTCTCACTCACTCTCTCTCACTTTCTCTCACTCACTCTCTCAGTCACTCACTCTCTCTCACTTTCTCTCACTCACTCTCTCAGTCACTCACTCTCTCAGTCAGTCAGTCACTTTCACTCACTCTCTCTCACTTTCTCTCACTCACTCTCTCACTCACTCTCTCACTCACTCTCTCACTCACTCTCTCTCACTTTCTCTCACTCACTCTCTCAGTCACTCACTCTCTCAGTCAGTCACTCACTCTCACTCACTCTCTCTCACTTTCTCTCACTCACTCTCTCACTTTCTCTCACTCACTCTCTCAGTTACTCACTCTCTCAGTCAGTCACTCACTCTCACTCACTCTCTCTCACTTTCTCTCACTCACTCTCTCACTCACTCTCACTCACTCTCTCTCACTTTCTCTCACTCACTCTCTCACTCACTCTCACTCACTCTCTCAGTCAGTCACTCACTCTCTCTCTCACTTTCTCTCACTCACTCACTCTCACTCACTCTCTCAGTCAGTCACTCACTCTCTCTCACTTTCTCTCACTCACTCTCTCAGTCACTCACTCTCTCAGTCAGTCACTCACTCTCACTCACTCTCTCTCACTTTCTCTCACTCACTCTCTCACTCACTCTCACTCACTCTCTCAGTCAGTCACTCACTCTCTCTCACTTTCTCTCACTCACTCTCTCAGTCACTCACTCTCTCAGTCAGTCACTCACTCTCACTCACTCTCTCTCACTCACTCTCTCACTCACTCTCACTCACTCTCTCAGTCAGTCACTCACTCTCTCTCACTTTCTCTCACTCACTCTCTCAGTCACTCACTCTCTCAGTCAGTCACTCACTCTCACTCACTCTCTCTCACTTTCTCTCACTCACTCTCTCACTCACTCTCACTCACTCTCTCAGTCAGTCACTCACTCTCTCTCTCACTTTCTCTCACTCACTCACTCTCACTCACTCTCTCAGTCAGTCACTCACTCTCTCTCACTTTCTCTCACTCACTCTCTCAGTCACTCACTCTCTCATTCAGTCACTCACTCTCACTCACTCTCTCTCACTTTCTCTCACTCACTCTCTCAGTCACTCTCTCACTCTCTCAGTCAGTCACTCACTGTCTCACTCTCTCTCACCCACTCTCTCACTCACTCACTCTCACTATCTCACTCTCTTTCACTCACTTTCTCTCACTCACTCTCACTATCTCACTCTCTCACTCTCACTCACTCACTCTCACTATCTCACTCTCTCTCTCACTTACTCACTCTCTCTCACTCACTCTCTCACTCTCACTCTCACTCACTTATACATATATATATATATATATAATATTGCATCATCATAATTGCTGTAAAAAGTTATGGAGCACAAAACTAGACAATGGCATATATACATACTTAAAATACTAGTAATATCTATATATCTGTATATATATATATATATATATATATATATATATATATATATATACACATACATATAGATAGATGGATATTAGTAGTATTTTAAGTGATGTAACAGATAAAAACCGGAAGTATCTATGCATACACTCGCTGATCGTACATCCATAATAGGAGTGGACCGTCTTGTTAAAGTCTTTGCCTGAATCTGAGTCACGAAGGTGTGCAGATCCGAAAACTTGAGACACACACACATTACTTAACCTCTCTGTGCTGCTCAAGCCTTACTAGCTCTGAAAGGACGTTTTGGAATTAGTTAATTAGCCCTGCGCATTAATGTGTAATAATTCAACGGCCCTTCGTCAGTTATTCCTTACATAATGACTTATTATACTGTTAACTATCATCTGTTGTTCAGAAAGAAATGAAGAAGGAGCTCAGGCTGAAGGACGGATCGCTCACCTGAGCTGGGAACCGGCTCCGCGTCACCGTGAGGACGAGCCTGAGGAAATACGGTAGATTCTTACAGGAATAATTCAACACTGATGACAATAGAGCAGTGTTTCTCAAACCTTTCAGCCCAAGGACCACTTTATCTTCCAATTTTTTTCTGAGGACCACCTAACAGAATTCCAGTCTAACACGCCCCCCAAAAACAACAAAATAGGGAGGATAAACTAAATTTAAGTTCAATATGCAACTGTTTCAAGTCAAAAACGAATTATTCAAACACACGTGGAATGATGTGATCCATTTTTTCGTTATGAAAACACACTGACGTCAACTGACGCGATCCGGTGCGGGTTAAGAGCTCGTCTAGTTTAGGTCATCTTTTTGTGGACCACTAGGGGGCGATGGAGGACCACACTTTAAGAATTACTGCAATAGAGGGATGACGTCAAATCCCGCCACTGGTTCCCACAAGACTTTCCTGAGTTTTACGACATGGTTTTTCCAATTTATTAGTAAAATTGTCACGATCGTCAGTTGTAGTGCCCGCTAAAAACTCTAGAGGGCAGTCCACCATGGATTCACTCACTCTCTCACTCACTCTCTCTCTCACTCACTCACTCACTCACTCTCTCATTCACTCTCTCACTCACTCTCTCTCTCACTCTCTCTCTCACACTCACTCTCTCTCTCATGCTCTCTCTCACTCTCTCTCACTCACTCACTCTCTGTCACTCTCTCTCTCTCACTCACTCTCTCATTCACTCTATCTCTCACTCACTCTCTCTCTCTCACTCTCTTCCTCACTCTCTCTCTCACTCTCTCTCTCATGCTCTCTCACTCACTCTCTCACTATCTCTCTCACTCACTCTCTCACTTACTCACTCACTCACTCTCACTCACTCTCACTCACTCACTCTCTCACTCACTCACTCTCTCACTCTCACTCTCTCACTCACTCACTCTCACTCACTCTCTCTCACTCACTCACGCTCTCACTCACTCACTATCTCTCTCACTCACTCTCACTCAATCTCACTCACTCACTCACTCACACACTCACTCACTCACTCACTATCTCTCACTCACTCACTCTCTCACTCACTCACGCTCTCTCTCACTCTCTCTCACTCACTCACTCACTATCTCTCTCACTCACTCTCACTCACTTTCACTCACTCACTCACACACTCACTCACTCACTCACTCACTATCTCTCACTCACGCTCTCTCTCACTCTCTCTCACTCACTCACTCACTCACTATCTCTCTCACTCACTCTCACTCACTCTCACTCACTCACACACTCACTCACTCACTCACTCACTCATCCACTCACTCACTCATCCACCAAGGCAGACTACATTTCCCAGAAGCCCCGCACCCATCACTGATTACATCACGCAGCCCATTCTCATCAGTCACACTATTTAAGCTCAGCACACACACACATCCGTGCGAGGTCTTGATCTTCTTCACCGTTGTCATTTCTGAGCGTTACTCCCTGTGTTTTGTTTTCCCGGTTCTGTTTCCCGCCCGTCTGTCTCGATTTGTGATTGTTTGCTGCCTACCCCGTTTGACCCTCTGCTTTGGATTGCTGGACTACTGCTCTCTTGCTGCCTGCCTTCGACCTGCCTGGACACGATTACGACTCTGACAATCCTGTTTGCCGTTTCATGGCCCTGCCTGTCTTCAGCATTCTGTTAATTAATAAAAGTGGATTCGCCACTCATTACAAAAATAAGGTCTGTGGTAAACACAACTTGTCGACACTGTTTGAAGTTTTGTCCTACACACGCGAAAACACGAATTTTAAGCTGTTGTTTATTTTTTTTAAAGTGTTTCTAATACTAGATAAGAATATTTGCGTGATTTATCTTACATTAAATAAAACATTCAAGTATCACCAACTTTACCATATTTTTATCACAAAATTAAAAATCTCGAGGGAACCAGTGGCGGGTTATAAAATGTACTTGTTAGGTCGACTTATAAACATTAAATAATTTTTTTGACGTCAATAAAACCGGATGCTTACTTTTTTTTCTTCAGTGAATTCAAACAAAATTAGCGTATTCCACTTTATTCAGACTTAAATGAAACTTTTCTGATGCTTTTTTTTTTGGCCAGTTTCGACTTCATACCAAACCTCTTTTCGAAACGGCGGGGGGAGTAAATGACGTTTCATTTCCGCGTGAGACTTTTAATGGCTTTTTAAAAGACCACTGACAAAACGATTAAACTCTCACCGCATTATTCATTTCTGTAACTTGCAATCACACGATTATTAAATTCACACAGACCCCTGGCATTGTCTGAAAAGAATGCAATCAGCAGTTCATTAGGCTCAAAAGTTCCCAAAGTCTCGACGGTTCAGCAAGATGGAATTATAATTCTCTTTGTGTGTGACAGAAGAGTTGATAGAAAACACTCACTGAATCTACAATGGCTTTGGCTTCGGCGGCGGAGCAGCAGAAGGGACTGCCGGAGACACAGGTGTTCACACTGCGGGACACATTTGAAACAGAAGCGTAACATTGAAATACGGTCAAAGCAAATGTTCCTGAACTAAAAACCCAGCTGTTGAAATCTAATATCTGTTTTCAACGCCTCGGGAAAGCCGGACGACACGATTTTCGATCACAGCGTGACAACAAGCACCACCTCGCTGTCTAATGTGTACATTTTCACTTCGGGTCATTCCCAAATGTTTTTTAGAAAGAATGCATGTCTGTGTGCTTCATATCGAAGCAGAAATGGCCAATTCCAAAACATTCAAGTGGTGCATATACTTTCGTGAAGTGTATATTAAAAGTAAAGCCTTCATTCTAGAGTAACCTTCACATTTGGACCTAAAATGCTCTCTAAAATAAAGCTTCCATAGGGGGATTTTCAGTAGAACGAATGATTTTGGCTCTCCAAAGAGTAAACAGTTCTAAAGTAACAGTAACTGTTCTAAAGTAACTGTTCTAAAGTAACTGTTCTAAAGTAACAGTAACTGTTCTAAAGTAACAGTAACTGTTCTAAAGTAACTGTTCTAAAGTAACTGTTCTAAAGTAACTGTTCTAAAGTAACAGTAACTGTTCTAAAGTAACAGTAACTGTTCTAAAGTAACTGTTCTAAAGTAACAGTAACTGTTCTAAAGTAACAGTAACTGTTCTAAAGTAACTGTTCTAAAGTAACTGTTCTAAAGTAACAGTAACTGTTCTAAAGTAACTGTTCTAAAGTAACTGTTCTAAAGTAACAGTAACTGTTCTAAAGTAACTGTTCTAAAGTAACAGTAACTGTTCTAAAGTAACTGTTCTAAAGTAACTGTTCTAAAGTAACTGTTCTAAAGTAACAGTAACTGTTCTAAAGTAACTGTTCTAAAGTAACTGTTCTAAAGTAACTGTTCTAAAGTAACTGTTCTAAAGTAACTGTTCTAAAGTAACAGTAACTGTTCTAAAGTAACTGTTCTAAAGTAACAGTAACTGTTCTAAAGTAACTGTTCTAAAGTAACTGTTCTAAAGTAACTGTTCTAAAGTAACAGTAACTGTTCTAAAGTAACTGTTCTAAAGTAACTGTTCTAAAGTAACAGTAACTGTTCTAAAGTAACTGTTCTAAAGTAACTGTTCTAAAGTAACAGTAACTGTTCTAAAGTAACTGTTCTAAAGTAACAGTAACTGTTCTAAAGTAACTGTTCTAAAGTAACTGTTCTAAAGTAACAGTAACTGTTCTAAAGTAACTGTTCTAAAGTAACTGTTCTAAAGTAACAGTAACTGTTCTAAAGTAACTGTTCTAAAGTAACAGTAACTGTTCTAAAGTAACTGTTCTAAAGTAACAGTAACTGTTCTAAAGTAACAGTAACTGTTCTAAAGTAACTGTTCTAAAGTAACAGTAACTGTTCTAAAGTAACTGTTCTAAAGTAACTGTTCTAAAGTAACAGTAACTGTTCTAAAGTAACAGTAACTGTTCTAAAGTAACAGTAACTGTTCTAAAGTAACTGTTCTAAAGTAACAGTAACTGTTCTAAAGTAACTGTTCTAAAGTAACTGTTCTAAAGTAACAGTAACTGTTCTAAAGTAACTGTTCTAAAGTAACTGTTCTAAAGTAACTGTTCTAAAGTAACAGTAACTGTTCTAAAGTAACTGTTCTAAAGTAACTGTTCTAAAGTAACAGTAACAGTCTAAAGTAACAGTTCTTCAGTAAGCAGTTCTAAAACAGTTCTAAAAAAGAACCGTTTTAGGAATATAAAGATTCCATGCATGTTTGTAAGAATTTTCATGCATTAATTGCTTTTGGTAACACTTTTACTACATGTACTTACTATAGTAATATCAGTAAATTATTCATAATTACAAGTAACAAACCCTAACTGTATCTCTATAGTAAGTACATGTAGTTAATTAATCAATTATTATACAATGTAACTACAGCACTGTCAAATAAAGTGTAACCTTGCTTTTTTTATCGCCAATGTGTGAACAGCCTTTAAAACGAGACGTTCAGCGTACTTCCTGTATTTTGATGTGAAGGACTCTTTTTGGCGGGAAAATCAAAAGAGTGTGACGGTTACGCTAACCTCCTGTTCGACGACACGCGAAACTAAAGCTTATAGTGTTCAGGATGATGCTGAAAGAGCCATTCTGTACTGTAACATCAATGCGTCATAAAAAGAACAGAGTAACACTTTTATTAATTTTAACATTTACTGATACATTGTTAAAATCTTGCAAACATTAGTTAATGCTCAGTGAACTAACATGAGCAAACAATGAACAACTATTTTCATGAACGAAGATGAATAAATACAGTAACAAATCAAGCTATAGGCGACAAAAATCTACATACTGTGCCTTTAATTGCCCTTAATTTCTATTTGAGTCCAATTAAATCAGTTTAGTTGGGATGACGCAATTTTAGTTGGATTAGGTCAAATTCATTTGATGAAGGATGTTCAACATGTATTTCACAGCCTGCCTGAGCACTTTTAACACCGTTTTCTCTGCGTATTGACAGTGTAACCAGCGATCCTCCAGAATCCCACGTGTTTCCCCGGTTTGATCGCGACCACAGAGGACGATCGCTGTGAGGTACGTGTTCATTTGACAGCTAAAGAGCAGCGGCCACATTCACGACACGTACGCGGCTCTCTGTTTGAGCTCAGGCGGACGCCTTCGGAGAATATGAATGCAGACGGACCACGCTGGGCTGAGATCTGTCCTCTGTTATCAGGAAAAAGACAACATCTCCAGCCCCGTGTATAATTTGAGCACTACAAAAGCTATTCAAATAAAATAAGCGTTCACTTGTCATTGGGTGTCTTTAGTGATGCTCGGAACATCATGTGACTGAACAGAATGACTGAATAGTTGTGTTTCAGTTTGAACTAAAGCTAAATTATAGACCGACTGCCGTCTTACCAGATGAGTTCTCCAGCGTCTGTTTTCTTGGAGATTAAAGCTTTCCAGAAATTATGAGTGTCCTTGACTGTTTTAATGGCAAAATCCTGCAGACCATAAATCAGAAGAGACATTTTAAAACATTTAAAAACATATATTTGCTTTTTTTTATGCATTTAATTTATTTATTTTTTACTAAAACTGAACATTTAAGAAAATATATAGTATATTTGCTAAATCTAAAAGCATTACAAAATAAAAAAAATGTATTTACTTAAAATAAACATTTAAGAAAATATATAGGATATTTATATATTTTTTTAAATGATTTAAAAATAAAAATGATTAAGTATATTTACTAAAAATAAACATTTAAGAAAATATATATTTAAATGTATATTGCTATATTTAAATAATATATTTTAAAATAAAAAATATAGTATAATTACTAAAAATGAACATAAAATAGTAAAATAGTATATGTGCTAAATGAATGCATTTAAAAATAAAAATGATTTAATATATTTACTAAACAACTTTTAAAAATATATATAGTATATCTGGAAATTTTTAAAAATATTCAAAAATAAAAATGATTTAGTATATTTACTAAAAATAAACATTTAAAAAGAAAATATATAGTGTATTTACTAAGGATTAACATTAAAAATATTTTTTTTTAAATATAGTATATTTGCTAAATGAATGCATTTAAAAATAAAACTTATTTAATATATTTACTAAACAACTTTTAAAAATATATATAGTATATTTGGAAATTTTTAAAAATATTCAAAAAATAAAATGATTTAGTATATTTGCTAAATATAAACATTTAAAACGTTTAAGAAAATATATTGTGTATTTACTAAGGATTAACATAAATTTTTTTTTTTTTTTAAATAGTATATTTGCTAAATTAATGCATTTAAAAATAAAAATGATTTAATATATTTACTAAACAACTTAACTTTTTTTTTTTTTTAAATATATAGTATATTTGCACATCAAAGATATTTTAAAACAAAAAAATGTCAAACCTTAACAAAATAGAATCATTCTCTAAATAGAATGATGTATTTTTAGGTGGTTGCCAAGACATCGCTATGCCGTTTCTGAGGTGTTTTGAATGGTTGCTAGGGTGTTCTGGTTGGCATCTTTTTTACCGATGTTTTCTCCCAAAACGAGAGCTGACCTTCTGTAAGTATTTAGAGCTGTCTAATCTAATAATTTATTCCCTGACACGATCACCCCTTGAAAAAACAATTTTGAAAATGACATGCTTGAATTCTCTTGCCTTGATAAGACGAGGAAAAATAATTCATTATTAGCCATCAGGGAGAAGTCATTAATCAAATGTCGTCTCCTATCTTTCCTGTTGCACTCAATTCTATTTACCCTGTTCTTAAAGTCGCCATTGAAGGCAAATTGGTTTTCTGGCTTCCCATCAGGCACTTTATACATCCTGAACCAATCAAGAGTGGCCTCCAGGTATCCGGGCTTGAGTCGTCGGACGTCTTCGATGTCTGTGAATGACAGCACTCGCTGAGATTTAACATCACACTAGTTACAGATGCAGACGGTAAAGGTGTCAAACCGTTGAAGTCTTCGGCCTCGGGGTCCTCCACATTAATAACAATGACTTTCCAATCGGTTTCTCCTTCGTCTATCAGCGCCAGAGTCCCCAACACCTTCACACGGATCACTTCCCCTCGAGAGCAAACCTGAGCATGATTACGGTACTTAAAATCATTTCGATTTTGACTCACTCATTTTAGACTAATATCTATTCATTTGTATTTATTTATGTCCCATGCAACTGAAGAGAGAAATCTAACATTCTTATAGAATTTATAATAAATACATTAGTATATATTTAAAAATCATTTTTATTTCAATTTGTATTAGTACATTAATAAATGCATTTATTTATTAACATAAGTTATGCACCTATAATTTATAGAATTAATCGTATAAATAAATTAGAATTATGCAGAGTAAATACGTATTCATGTAAATTTTAAAATGACATTGTATTAATACATGCATGTAATAGAAATGTGCATATATTTGATAATATATGTAATAAAATATCGATTTTATATAATAAAATCTTATAAATACAACATTAATAAATGCATGTATTTAATAATATTACACAGAATGTAGAATATAGAATTACTAATATAAATAAATTAATGAAATTGATTGAATCGGAGTGTTTATTTTCTTTATTATATCTTGTGCTTTATTTAATTTAGGCGCTGAGTTTATTTCTAAATATTGTAATTATTCAGAGATTGAAAGTGTTATTTATTATTATTATTTAATTTAGTATCCAAAGTTGCTTTACTTTTATTTTTAAATTTTTAAAAAATTATTTAAAAAAATGTATATATATATATATATATATATATATATATATATATATATATATATATATATATATATATATATATACATACATTTTTGTATATATATAGATATTATATATATAATATTTATATATATGTATTTATATAGATATTATATATAATATTTATATAGATTTGTAGAATATAGAATTACTAATATAAATTAATTAATTAAATGTTTTTTTAATTCTAAATATTGTAATTATTCAGAGATTGAAAGTGTCATTTATTATTATTATTTAATTTAGTATCCAATGTTGCTTTACTTTTATTTTTAAATTTTTAAAAAATTATAAAAAAAATGTATATATATATATATATATATATATATATATAGATATTATATATATAATATATGTATATATATATATATATAGATATTATATATATAATATTTATATATATGTATTTATATAGATATTATATATAATATTTATATAGATTTGTAGAATATAGAATTACTAATATAAATAAATTAATTAAATGTTTTTTTAATTCTAAATATTGTAATTATTCAGAGATTGAAAGTGTCATTTATTATTATTATTTAATTTAGTATCCAATGTTGCTTTACTTTTATTTTTAAAATTTTAAAAAATTATAAAAAATGTGTGTGTATATAATATTTATATATATATATATATATATATATATATATATATTGTATATATTATATATATAATATTCATATATATATATATATATATATATATATGTTATATATTATATATAAAATGTTTATATAGTGTTGGTAATATAAAATATGTCTGAAAATCAGATCCAAGGGTTGAATGAATATCTGACCCTGGTCTTTACCTTATTCCCAATGTCACAGATATCGATGGGATCGTTATCGCCGCAGCAGCCCGTGTCTCCGTCCCTGTGCCCTGGATCCTCCCATGTCTGGAAAAGACGAGAAATAAACCGTCCGTTCATTCAGCATTTCTGAGCATGTCATTCATATGGATGCACAAACTGATGTGACAGAGGTGAGCTCTGCTGCCGCTGATAATATTCCCTCAGTAATGCCTCGGGACAAATCTTTGAGCCTGCTTGGGTTGGCATCCAAATGTGCATGAAATGTCTCGGTCTGAGCTCGTTCATGCATCAACCTCTCTTTTACCTGGAGTTTTTACCACACTTTAATTCCGCACGCTTCACTCGTGAGCCGCTGGACGGCGGAAACGTGGACACAAACCTGAGGAATTGCTCCGTAGTTCCAGATGTAGCCCTTATGTGGAAAGACATTGCTAACGTAACGTAGATTCCCTTTCTTCACGTCCTGCTTCAGCGGATTAAGGGGATCTTTAGTGGCGATCTGGAGAAACGAGAGGAATGTTTGAGAATTTACTCCACCTGATTTCATTATAAAACCTGTTCTTCTTCCATAAAATGTCAAACCGCTCAGGAATTGAAGGGCCATAAAATGAGTCGTGCACTAGAATGATGTAATTCCGTAGGATGGAATTCTAAGCACTTCAAAACCACAGAATTGTGCTGCACAATTTCAAAAAATCGAATACCGTAAAAATACAAAAAACAGCAATTCAGGGGCCAAGTAAGAAAAAGCATAACTTCACTGTAATGAATTGCTGTAAAAAATTACAGCATTATTTTACAGCCGCTGGCTGTTTTTTAATAATTCAGCATATTGCTGTAAACTGCAATGCATTCTGGGGTTTGACTCAAATTTACATAATATTGCTGTAAATTAAACCTTCATAATTTAAAAAAATACAGTTATTTACTGTAATCAGAGAACAAAGGGAAATTCTGTCAATTAAATTACAGTAACACTACTGTAAAATCACAAAGACCTCTTATGTCAAAAGATCAACACTGTAATGAATTGCTGTAAAAAATTACAGCATTATTTTACAGCCACTGGCTGTTTTTTAATAATACAGCATATTGCTGTAAACTGCAATGCATTCTGGGGTTTGACTCAAATTTACATAATATTGCTGTAAATTAAACCTTCATAATTTAAAAAATGCAGTTATTTACTGTAATCAGAGAATACGGGGAAATTCTGTCAATTAAATTACAGTAACACTCCTGTAAAATCACAAAGACCTCTTATGTCAAAAGATCAACACTGTAATGAATTGCTGTAAAAAATTACAGCATTATTTTACAACCGCTGGCTGTTTTTTTAATAATACAGCATATTGCTGTAAACTGCAATGCATTCTGGGGTTTGACTCAAATTTACATAATATTGCTGTAAATTAAACCTTCATAATTTAAAAAATGCAGTTATTTACTGTAATCAGAGAACACAGGGAAATTCTGTCAATTAAATTACAGTAACACTACTGTAAAATCACAAAGACCTCTTATGTCAAAAGATCAACACTGTAATGAATTGCTGTAAAAAATTACAGCATTATTTTACAGCCGCTGGCTGTTTTTTTAATAATACAGCATATTGCTGTAAACTGCAATGCATTCTGGGGTTTGACTCAAATTTACATAATATTGCTGTAAATTAAACCTTCATAATTTAAAAAATGCAGTTATTTACTGTAATCAGAGAATACGGGGAAATTCTGTCAATTAAATTACAGTAACACTACTGTAAAATCACAAAGACCTCTTATGTCAAAAGATCAACACTGTAATGAATTGCTGTAAAAAATTACAGCATTATTTTACAACCGCTGGCTGTTTTTTTAATAATACAGCATATTGCTGTAAACTGCAATGCATTCTGGGGTTTGACTCAAATTTACATAATATTGCTGTAAATTAAACCTTCATAATTTAAAAAATGCAGTTATTTACTGTAATCAGAGAACACAGGGAAATTCTGTCAGTTAAATTACAGTAACTCTACTGTAAAATTTACAGTAACTGGCTGGCAACCCTGCTGCCAGTATTATACTGTAAAATTTACAGTAATTTTTTAACAGTGTTGGCAACAAAATTGAGTAATTGAAGACATTTTTAGATTATTTTAGTCTGAAAAATCTCAAATCTAATCATTTGTAATGTGATTAAATTGCTCGCTACTTTTGACCAATTGGTGGCGCCGTTACCAAATTGATGATTTGATGAACGACGCATGCGGAGTTACAGTCTCAGGATCAGTTTTGCACCATGGCGTTAGGTTTGTTGATGCATTATCCGGGATCGGTTTGGTCAATCAAAACCCTCTAAAGATGATCCGAGCCAATTTTGGTGAAAATCGGACCAACGTTCTAGGAGTAAAGTAGGTTTGTCGGGAAAAAAAGGCGAAATGGTGGTAAAATTGTCATAGTTTGGAGGAAAAAAGAATTTTGTTTCTTGTGGATCAAACGTTATTTGCATAAATGTAAGTGAAGATTGGGACAGATGGTGGCGCTAGAGGGATTGAGTTACAGACTCCAAATGTGCTCTGGTTGGGGTTGGGACTGTCCTCTATCCGTGTGCCAAATTTCACAACTTTTTACCGTACAGTTCTATGGGCGGCCAAAGAAAACGAACGTGTATTATTGGCTCCTAATTAATAGCGTAAGAGTAAAATAAAGCAAACGCCACGAATGCATCGGCTCAAACCTAACGATCACTGAAAATAGTGAAAGCCTCATTAATCAAATACGTCTTTAAACGCGTTTACAAAGATAGAGGGCTTAATAACTTGACCGAGAACACTTTATTGACCGTTAAATCTCCTGTGCATGGGGTAGCAATTCAGACGTGACGCGCATGTTGAAAGTGCTTCAAAAATAAGTGGTCTATGAATTTATAGTTCAGCTGCTATAATTTACAAATCATTTTTTCCTCTGTGGTGAAGAATATGTGCTTTAGAAGCTCTTATAAATGTTATTCTTCTTTTTTTTTCCCCCCCCCTATTTGTTTGGAAAAAATAACTCTGCTAAATATGCTTGTTAACATGCTAGATGTTGATTGGTTTCTCCATAAATGTTAATGCTATAGAACAAAATCCCTCAGGACTCCAAAAGCTTTGAATCCAAAAAGAGCTGGGTCACTGAAGGAAAGATCTTACGGATTTATGAATGAACCGCTGGTTTCAAGATTTATGACATCTGCTTCAAACGTGACAATGCTCATGATAACTTACTGTAGAGTTAATGAAAGTTTTCTGCTTCACCACCAGCTAATTACTCTAAATTTGCCTCTATTCGGGTTTGAGCAAAAACATTCCGTTTTTGTGTGTGTCCCTTTAAATGCAAATGAGCTGCGGCTCCAGAAGAGGGCGGAGCTTCAACAGCTCAACAACAACAAAGCTGGAGAATCTCACGCAGACAAAATGAGGAAAGTGTTCAAACGGATGGAGAGACTCAGGAAGACGTTTCTGAACGGTTAGTGGATAAATTGATGTCGTTGCTGTGGAGTTGATCGACTCGTCACTAGCATCACGTTCGTCTTTTTTCCTCGAATCGACCCTCGTTTGTGAAGCGGTCCGGCGTAAAATGACGACATTCGACTACAACAACTCTAAAGCAGCCCGACATGGCCCCGCCCCCTTTGTTGAGTGTTCTCGGGGGCGGGGTTTATGTAAATTTTAGAATTAGTGATGTCACCAACCAACATATTTCTTTCCATTCGAAGAAAATATCTCCCTTTGCATTGAACTTTGAGCGTCAAACAGCAACTGACTAAAGTTAAAAAGGTGAAATTATAATCAAGGACGTCTTTAAAGGTTTGTGTCAGGTGCACGTTCCGTCATGGGATCGTTTACTGGATTTAGTTTTAACTAATTTTGTTTTATTTCATTGTTCATTTCAGTTAAATGTTATGAATAAAACAAACTTTATCACTAGAAAAAGTGGGACCCATTAAACATGGAAGCACTATGCAATCATTGAAGACATGTTGCCTTGTATCGAACCGTTTAAAAGGTTCTTTTAGAATTTAGTGAAGCACTGTTTAGAGTTCTAAGAGTTCAGTGCAGATCGACAGAATACTCTCTCAGAATACAAGTGGTGTTTTTGATCTTTTGAAAGGCTCTTAATGAACAAAAATTACATTCACAAGTCTGGACTGAGCTGGCCTTTCAGATGAAGAACCCGTTTAAGATGGAGAGCGAGGCTGATGTGAGATTACTGTCGTCTGCAAGAATATTTCTTACCTCCATTTTTGCATTCGTCCATCTTGGAACCTCGACAACAGCGTGGAAGATGTTCTGAAGGAGACAACGGAGGATAAAGCAGACGCTCCGCAAGAAATGATTCTACAGAGCGTGAGCTGATGTCATGCAATTAAATCAGTGCAATATCATCTGCGCTCAATATGTATTTAATTAAGGATAGCATTGTTGTAATTGGCTTTGTTTTATTTAAGCAAAATATTTATTTCTTCTGGTTTCAGTGTGTGATATGATCTGGTGTGCATATGTGTTGAACTTTCCCTTCTTGTGTGCGAGAGACGTTGTAAAGGAAGTATATTTATCCGCCGTGGAAGCTTCTTTATATAAATTTGTACTGACATGAAATTATTTTGTCAGAAAAATTGTCGTGTGCATCTCTTTCTACAGTTCGTTACACATGAAGGAAGTGACACAAATCTCCTGTTTTTATTTTTGCTTGCAGTGTTTGAGTTTGTGACTCTGCAAGATAATGCTGCACTCGGCTTTATATTGAGCGAATCCCCTGTGATTCACCTGACATATTAATGTCATTATGAACTCCAGGACGATTGCTGTGAGAGAGGGCGTCGAATTAAATTTCATTCACTCACACCTCAGGGAGATACACACACACACACACACACACACGCATGCACAGATACACTCATACATGTACACAGATTCACAGACACGCGAGACAAATTCACTCGCACAGATTCACACATGCACAAACTCGCACAAAGACGCTGATACGCACACACAGATTTACACAGCGATACACACTCAGATTCACACAAACACAGATTCACACATATACACAAACATGCAACACACAGATTCACACCAATACACACAAATACAGATACACACAAACACACACAGATACACACACACACACAGATTCATACACAAACATAGTCACACAAACACACACAGATTCACACAGATACACACACACACAGGTTCATACACAAACCGATTCACACATACACACAGATTCACGCAAACACAATTCACACACAAACCAATTCACACACATACACAGATTCACATAAACACAAACATAGATTCACAGTTTCACACAAATGTTTTTTTAAAAAAAAAAAAAAAAAACATTGTTTCGTATGTTTTTTAAGCTATTTTAAAAACATACTATACAATGTTTTATTAAAAAATTAAATGTCCTCATAAAACATGTCATTATACACATTTGTGTCCTCATAAATCACGAAAACAAGATTAACACACAGATTCACACACAAACACAGATACTCACACACCGATGTCGAGAAAGGCAAATGTGGGAATATTATATTTTTCTTCTTTTTCCTCTTTTATGTTCAAGACCGATTCATTGTTGTTTGCTTGTTTGTTGTTTAATGTGTCGGTTAATTTAAAGCATCAGGTCCAGCTTAAAACCTCATGTTTTAAGTCACAACAGAGTGACTTCATTATTTTGCCGTCATGCTGGTTAAGATGCTTTTGCCTCTCGTTACTTGAATTGTAAAGTTGTTTACAAGCTTTAACACGATTATTAATGAATCAGTCGATCTGTGTGTTTCTCTCCTGTTTCCACAGTCAATGTTCGGAGTTGAACATCATTAAAACCCCAAAGATCTCGTCTAAATCATGAACGCATAAATCAGGATTAAATCATCCGTACCTCTGCTTCATCAGCGTAGATGGGGATGTCATGGAAAGGAGATATATATGTTCCCTCCGTGTTTTCTGCAAGATGAGATAAAAGACCTTTTCAAAGCATCGTACTGTTTCTAAAACACTCAGAGATGAAAGAGATTTTCATTACTTTCTGAAGTCTGACAGTGAGCACAGCAGGGTTTATTGTGATGTTTTGAACCCAAGACAGAATTCATTATGTGCAACACTTATGGATTCCCCAAAAAGCAGATTTTCTCTGATACATGCTGATTGGTCACATAGCAACTGTAGTAACTTCCTCCTTACTGCCACCAGCAGATGCTGAGCAATTTATCTCTCTCTCTGTGTGTGTGTGTGTGTGTGTGTGTGTGTGTGTGTGCTGTCCATGTCTTAAAAGATGGCTAAATATATCTGTGCTCAGCCTTCATTGCTGTGACCGTCATGCATCATCCTTTAAACTGTAACTTTTATAAATTGAATATGCTTTCGCAACTTTTTTTATTTTTGTTATACCGGTTAAAACTCTTCCCATCCTGATCGCGATCAATATTAGAAGTGGTCTAAATATTAAATAATGTAGGCTTCATATATATTTTGTGGAAGTCTTACACCATGTCCAAACCAGACACGGCTGGAACAACAACGCAAAGTGCGCCAATGGTGATGTTTGAGTTTTATTTAAGCGTCTAATGTGACTTTGAATATCATTTTGTGTGTCGTTTATAGCCGTACTGAAAGCAATTCCCCTCAGATCTTCGAAATAAACTGAAACGAGAACGTTCAAACTGTGAACAAGTGTATTCTAAGACAAAGATTATTTAAAAATGCTAAAATAATGTTTTGCGTCGCGAGCGAGAGAAAGCCCGCCCACGTGCTCTTCTGATTGGCTGTGATTTTTGATTGACTTTTGGACAGACAAATCTTATCGTTTGCTTAGGACTACGACCAAAAAATTACAGTTTCCCCGTTCACATCCTCAGGCTCGGATTTATCCATGATCAACACTGCAGTCAGGTGGTAAAGTTAGAGCTCTGTACGTTTTTTAGGTTCATTATTGTTATGTGACATGAGGTGGTTTAACGGCGTGACTTTGTAGACACTGATGGGATCTCATGCTTTCAAAGCCAACTTGCTACTGGCAGAATCTCTGAAATTGCCTACCCTGTCTTTAAGAAATCAAATATACTCAAACAGAAATCTGCTTTGGTCAAGATCATGTTAGCTTTATTAATTAGGACTTAATGAGATAATTGTCTTGCCTTTGTAAAGAAAGTATTTTCTCAGTGATGAATTCACAGTTGCATGAGCACATCAGCTTAAATTAAGGAACTATGAAGTGGAAATATTGAACACAGGTACAACTGACAAATTGAATCTGAATTAAAGTCATGTTTACAAGAGAACGTGTTTGCGTTTTGCGTGCAGAAGGATTACAAACATCGGCTCGAGTAGAGGCATTATTTAAAATTCATTAAAAATCAACTAATATGCTTAAGGAAAACTGTGAGTTTAATATTTGATCTACTACATTAAGACTATATAAAGATGTGCTGCATAACAGCAATGAGGCAAAGAGCAAATCCCATCTCTCAAGTCTCTGAATGGAGATGAAACATAAATCAAACTGAGATCAATGGCAGTATTTGCTGGGACACTTACTGAAGTAGACTCTGTAGTCTGGAGTATTGTCTCTGCCTCTCTCCTCCACGCTGAAGTTCATGCTGGATGTTATTCTCGCTCTTTGAACCGCTGACTGCTGTTACTGACGGCTGCTGAGAAGCTGTTAAGCCAATAATCAGACGCTGATCCTGTGAAGGAGAGAGAGCGAATCGGTTCGGGAAGAGGATATCTGTCAAAGTTCACCAAACTGATGCTTACCCGTTACATAACATCTGAGTGTCTGTCTGTCTGTCATCTATATCTGTGTCTGTCTGTCATCTATATCTGTCTGTCTGTCATCTATATCTATCTGTCTGTCTGTCATCTATATCTGTCTGTCTGTCATCTATATCTGTCTGTCTGTCATCTATATCTATCTGTCTGTCTGTCATCTATATCTGTCTGTCTGTCATCTATATCTGTCTGTCTGTCATCTATATCTATCTGTCTGTCTGTCATCTATATCTGTCTGTCTGTCATCTATATCTATCTGTCTGTCTGTCATCTATTTCTGTCTGTTTGTCATCTATATCTGTCTGTCTGTCATCTATATCTGTGTCTGTCATCTATATCTGTCTGTCTGTCATCTATATCTGTCTGTCGTCTGTGTGTCTGTCATCTATATTTATCTGTCTGTCTGTCATCTATATCTGTCTGTCTGTCATCTATATCTGTCTGTCTGTCTGTCATCTATATCTGTCTGTCTGTCATCTATATCTGTCTGTCTGTCTGTCATCTATATTTATCTGTCTGTCTGTCATCTATATCTGTCTGTCTGTCTGTCATCTATATCTGTCTGTCTGTCATCTATATCTGTCTGTCTGTCATCTATATCTGTCTGTGTATCTGTCATCTATATCTATCTGTCTGTCATCTATATCTATCTGTCTGTCTGTCTGTCATCTATATCTGTCTGTCTGTCATCTATATCTATCTGTCTGTCATCTATATCTATCTGTCTGTCTGTCATCTATATCTGTCTGTGTGTCTGTCATCTATATCTGTCTGTCATCTATATCTATCTGTCTGTCATCTATATCTGTCTGTCTGTCATCTATATCTGTCTGTGTGTCTGTCATCTATATCTGTCTGTCTGTCTGTCATCTATATCTGTCTGTCATCTATATCTATCTGTCTGTCATCTATATCTGTCTGTGTGTCTGTCATCTATATCTATCTGTCTGTCATCTATATCTATCTGTCTGTCATCTATATCTGTCTGTCTGTCATCTATATCTGTCTGTGTATCTGTCATCTATATCTATCTGTCTGTCATCTATATCTATCTGTCTGTCTGTCTGTCATCTATATCTGTCTGTCTGTCATCTATATCTGTCTGTCTGTCATCTATATCTATCTGTCTGTCATCTATATCTGTCTGTCTGTCATCTATATCTGTCTGTTTGTCATCTATATCTGTCTGTTTGTCATCTATATCTATCTGTCTGTCATCTATATCTGTCTGTCTGTCATTTATATCTGTCTGTTTGTCATCTATATCTGTCTGTGTGTCTGTCATCTATATCTGTCTGTCTGTCATCTATATCTGTCTGTCTGTCATCTATATCTGTCTGTTTGTCATCTATATCTGTCTGTTTGTCATCTATATCTATCTGTCTGTCATCTATATCTGTCTGTCTGTCATCTATATCTGTCTGTTTGTCATCTATATCTGTCTGTGTGTCTGTCATCTATATCTATCTGTCTGTCATCTATATCTATCTGTCTGTCTGTCTGTCATCTATATCTATCTGTCTGTCATCTATATCTATCTGTCTGTCATCTATATCTGTCTGTCTGTCATCTATATCTGTCTGTTTGTCATCTATATCTGTCTGTGTGTCTGTCATCTATATCTATCTGTCTGTCTGTCATCTATATCTGTCTGTCTGTCATCTATATCTATCTGTCTGTCTGTCATCTATATCTGTCTGTCTGTCATCTATATCTATCTGTCTGTCTGTCATCTATATCTGTCTGTCATTTATATCTATCTGTCTGTCTGTCATCTATATCTGTCTGTTTGTCATTTATATCTATCTGTCTGTCTGTCATCTATATCTATCTGTCTGTCATCTATATCTGTCTGTCTGTCATCTATATCTGTCTGTTTGTCATCTATATCTGTCTGTGTGTCTGTCATCTATATCTGTCTGTCTGTCATCTATATCTGTCTGTCTGTCATCTATATCTGTCTGTGTGTCTGTCATCTATATCTATCTGTCTGTCTGTCATCTATATCTGTCTGTGTGTCTGTCATCTATATCTGTCTGTCATCTATATCTATCTGTCTGTCATCTATATCTGTCTGTCTGTCATCTATATCTGTGTGTCTGTCATCTATATCTATCTGTCTGTCTGTCATCTATATCTGTCTGTGTGTCTGTCATCTATATCTGTCTGTCTGTCATCTATATCTATCTGTCTGTCATCTATATCTGTGTTTGTCATCTATATCTGTCTGTCTGTCTGTCATCTATATCTGTCTGTGTGTCTGTCATCTATATCTATCTGTCTGTCATCTATATCTATCTGTCTGTCTGTCTGTCATCTATATCTGTCTGTCTGTCATCTATATCTATCTGTCTGTCATCTATATCTGTCTGTCTGTCATCTATATCTATCTGTCTGTCATCTATATCTGTCTGTCTGTCATCTATATCTGTCTGTTTGTCATCTATATCTGTCTGTCATCTATATCTATCTGTCTGTCATCTATATCTGTCTGTCTGTCATCTATATCTGTCTGTTTGTCATCTATATCTGTCTGTGTGTCTGTCATCTATATCTATCTGTCTGTCATCTATATCTATCTGTCTGTCTGTCATCTATATCTGTCTGTCTGTCTGTCATCTATATCTGTCTGTCATCTATATCTATCTGTCTGTCATCTATATCTGTCTGTGTGTCTGTCATCTATATCTATCTGTCTGTCATCTATATCTATCTGTCTGTCATCTATATCTGTCTGTCTGTCATCTATATCTGTCTGTGTATCTGTCATCTATATCTATCTGTCTGTCATCTATATCTATCTGTCTGTCTGTCATCTATATCTATCTGTCTGTCATCTATATCTGTCTGTGTGTCTGTCATCTATATCTGTCTGTGTGTCTGTCATCTATATCTATCTGTCTGTCATCTATATCTATCTGTCTGTCTGTCATCTATATCTGTCTGTCTGTCTGTCATCTATATCTGTCTGTCATCTATATCTATCTGTCTGTCATCTATATCTGTCTGTGTGTCTGTCATCTATATCTATCTGTCTGTCATCTATATCTATCTGTCTGTCATCTATATCTGTCTGTCTGTCATCTATATCTGTCTGTGTATCTGTCATCTATATCTATCTGTCTGTCATCTATATCTGTCTGTGTATCTGTCATCTATATCTATCTGTCTGTCATCTATATCTGTCTGTGTGTCTGTCATCTATATCTATCTGTCTGTCATCTATATCTATCTGTCTGTCATCTATATCTGTCTGTCTGTCATCTATATCTGTCTGTGTATCTGTCATCTATATCTATCTGTTTGTCATCTATATCTATCTGTCTGTCATCTATATCTGTCTGTCTGTCATCTATATCTGTCTGTGTATCTGTCATCTATATCTATCTGTTTGTCATCTATATCTATCTGTCTGTCATCTATATCTGTCTGTCTGTCATCTATATCTGTCTGTTTGTCATCTATATCTGTCTGTTTGTCATCTATATCTATCTGTCTGTCATCTATATCTGTCTGTCTGTCATTTATATCTGTCTGTTTGTCATCTATATCTGTCTGTGTGTCTGTCATCTATGTCTATCTGTCTGTCATCTATATCTATCTGTCTGTCTGTCTGTCATCTATATCTATCTGTCTGTCATCTATATCTGTCTGTCTGTCATCTATATCTGTCTGTTTGTCATCTATATCTGTCTGTGTGTCTGTCTTCTATATCTATCTGTCTGTCATCTATATCTATCTGTCTGTCTGTCATCTATATCTGTCTGTCTGTCATCTATATCTATCTGTCTGTCTGTCATCTATATCTGTCTGTCTGTCATCTATATCTATCTGTCTGTCTGTCATCTATATCTGTCTGTCTGTCATCTATATCTATCTGTCTGTCTGTCATCTATATCTGTCTGTTTGTCATTTATATCTATCTGTCTGTCTGTCATCTATATCTATCTGTCTGTCATCTATATCTGTCTGTCTGTCATCTATATCTGTCTGTTTGTCATCTATATCTGTCTGTGTGTCTGTCATCTATATCTATCTGTCTGTCATCTATATCTATCTGTCTGTCTGTCATCTATATCTGTCTGTCTGTCATCTATATCTGTCTGTGTGTCTGTCATCTATATCTATCTGTCTGTCATCTATATCTATCTGTCTGTCTGTCATCTATATCTGTCTGTCTGTCATCTATATCTATCTGTCTGTCTGTCATCTATATCTGTCTGTCTGTCATCTATATCTATCTGTCTGTCATCTATATCTGTCTGTCTGTCATCTATATCTATCTGTCTGTCTGTCTGTCATCTATATCTGTCTGTATGTTTGTCTATATGTCCGTTATCTCTATCTATCTATCTATCTATCTATCTATCTATCTATCTATCTATCTATCTATCTATCTATCTATCTATCACTTCATCTGCATCAGCAGACATTCTTATCTACAGAAGGCGTCTAAAAGAAAAGCGCTTCTCCTCAAGCTCTTACTGCTGTAGCTGCTCGACTCCTGCAGTCTGAGACCTCGATATCGCTTGTGTTTGATTCAGTCTGTATAAAGCAGCGTCTCTCAACACTCCGGCCTTCACACGTGAGTCTTATTTTCTCCGTCCCTGCCGCAGTGCCGTCTCCTAAGGGCAGGTCGACACGCGGATCGCTCAGTTAGCACATCACCATGTGTAAATGTCAATGTGTGAGAGGAGGACGCTCTGTGATCCAAACACACCCTCACCAAGAGCAGCGGGTGGGATAGACGGGAGTTTAGCGCAAAGCCAATTACATCCGGATTACCCAGAGCTCCCTCCTGCTGGTATACGTACTATGATTTCACCAGAACTCTTTGATAAGGTGCTTATAGAAGCTCATTTTTAACCTAGTAACATTATAAATAGTAACACAGACTATAAATAAACAGGCTGGGGAAGTTCTTCCTCATTAGTGTGCAATTGAACCGAGTCAAATCTGTGTCACGATTTGTGTAAGAATAAGCAGATGTGAACATATTTACAGACACATTTGTCTGAACTCTTCTAGAATATTTCCTACAGTCCCACTGAGTGCAATTATTTTTGAATATTTTGTACATATTTGCTATGATGGGATATTTTGTCATAATAATATCTAAATGGAGTGAATTTTAAAGCATTTCTCTATTTTGGTTGGATCGGATAAAGTCCCCTTTCAAGGAAAGTCATTTTGCAACGCCTCCTGTCAGCTATTTCGGGCATCCAAGACCAAGTCCTATCTATTTGATTGGGGAATCCTGAAATCTCACAAACCGCGTGGCGAACTCACAATTAAATAACATATTTCAAATCAGCAACAAAATCTGGCATAAACTGTCCCATAAATGTTGTTTCTTATGCTCAGATCGCGTTAAAAAAAAAGCTTATTTTTCAGGCTAGATGAGCCCGTGCGCATGCGCGGTCCTAATCTCAGGTTTCTACGGGAGTTTCTAACGCTGTGACGTAATGACTATATCAATCAGCGATTACCTCTTTTTCTTAGTTTGTTGTTTTTTTTTCTATTTTAATGTGTATCTGTATTGATTTAATGCTTTGATGTAATGTAATGTTTAATAAAAAAAATAAATAAAAAAAAACTATTTTTCTTAGAAGGCGGGAAATATTCCGCCATTTAGCGCGTTTTTTTTTTCTGCCATTTGGCGCATTTGTTGTCATGATTTCAGGCGACATCATTTTTGGAGGGAAAGCAGCAGCACAAACATCAGTAAGTATTATCGGAGGATTAAAACACATCCCATCATATCTGATCGAAAAAAGATGTTATTTAAAAAAAAAAAAACGTTTCTTAAAATTTGCATATTCAACCTCCAATCCAATTAATAACAAGAGTACTCTTTTATCTCTTATTAACTTGCATATTTTTTTTTTAATTATTATTTCTTTGCGTCACAGGCAGTAATTTTCACTCATCTGTTTAGAGTTTGGATCTTTAAATAGAATTAATGTGATGTGTTTCATTTCAGAGCGCAGAATGTGAACTGTGACGTCACTTGACCTTTCACACAAAACCACTGCCCATAGACAGAAGACCGGGGCTAGTTGTCACAAGGTAAATATTGCTCAAAAGCTTGTTTTTTTTCCATCAGTGACTTTGTGTCTTGGTTTCAAACATTTAGAATAATGTTAGTGCGATTAAAACGATACAAGACAAGAGTCAACCTTATCATGGGTAGCAGATTGTTTTCGCATGAACGTCAGGTCGGGGCAAGTTGTCACATGCATTTAAACTGTCGTGGTCTTAGTAAGTTTTTAGGAAGAAAGTTATCTTTGTATTTTTGCGTTGTTTCATAAGTGTTTTACTGTCTGAATTCCACTGAAAAGTCTTTAAAAGGTATACTTTAAACGAGAATACTTTTTGCGCGGCAAAAAGTAAACTTTTCAACAATGTCTAGTGATGGCCGATTTCAAAACACTGATTCATGAATCTTTCGTTTCGAATCAGTGGTTCGGAGCGCCAAAGTCACGTGATTTCGGAAAACGAGGCTTCGTTACGTCATAAGTGATTCGAAATTTCAATAGTTCACGTGATTTTTGGCAGTTTCGAAACAAAAGATTCGTAAAGCTTCATGAATCAGTGTTTTGAAATCGTCCGTCACTAGATATCGTTGAAAACTTTGGGTTTTTTTTGCCGCGCAAAAAGTATTCTCGTCACTTTATAACGTTAAGGTTGAACCACTGTAGTCACATGACCTGTTTTAAATATGTTTTAGTCTCTTTCTGTTCTTTGTCTCTCACTGAAGCATCAGATTTCATCAAAAATATCTTCATTTGTGTTCTGAAGATGAACGAAGATCTTACGGGTGAAGAACGACACGAGGGAGAGGAATTTTTGGGTGAATTAACCCTTTAATAAGCCGTTTAGTGGCGGTTTCCCATTGTGACAACATGCCCCGCTTTTTTTCTTTTCTTTTTTTTTTCTTTTTTTAAAAAATTCGTAAGCAGTGATATTAAATATTTGAGTTTTTTTGTCTATAAAGAAACTGATTTCACTCAAGCAAAATGTGTGACAACTAGCCCCGGCCTCCCATATATAATGTCTGTTGCTTTGTTGATTTGAGTTAAAAGGTTCCACAAACATAATCCGTCCGTTTGTTGCTTTAAACCTGTTTGTTGTTTTGTGACCTGCTTTTACTTGCGTGTGAGTTGCTGCAACTTAATTTCACAAATTGCCTGTCAGCGTCGTTCTGAAGGAGCAAACACACTCTTCACAGGGTGAATCGCAATTTTTTTTTGTTCTACAGAGCAAATAGTTTTACATACATCTGCATACCAAACAACAGCAGACATTTACACAGTCCTCACGCGCACACATCAGTGCATGAATAATTTAAAACAGTCACAGTTTGGCTTTAATAAATGCATTTAATGTGTGATGCTGCATGCACCGAAACACATTCTGGATTGTGATTTACACTTTTAAACAGTCGTGAACCATGCAAGTCAAATGCAACATCTATGAATGTTTCGTAAACGCACCGCCGCGTGTTTTAAAGTGAAGCATGTCAAAAAAAAAAAAAATATATATATATATATATATAATAATAAAAGCTTGATTGTTGAACACCCATTAATATTAGTACTGTAAAATAAAATTATTATTGTATTTTTCCTCTTAAGTTACAATAATAATAGTAATTATTTTATAGTATTATTTTCCTCAAATATTAGATCATTTTAATTTACAGTGAAGTATCACAATAGTATTTATCGTATAACCGTATAGTATAAAAATGCAAATAAACAAAAACTGGTGGTCTCCTCCTGTCTAATGGATGGCTTCAAATCATGCTTTGGCAAATCATAATTAAACATATACATAAATCTGAATTAAGAGGTCGTAATTCTGAGGTAAGTCAGAGTTTATCTCACAATTAGGACTTAGTGTGTCATAAACTTTACTTTCGACTTTGTTTGTTATAGTTATGATTTTTTTTTTTGCTATAATTGACTTAAATTATAACGGTTTCAATTTTTATGCCATAATTTTTGTCATAATTCCAATTTTTTTATGTCATAATTTTGGATTTTTTTTATTATTCGATAAATTTGATTAATTACTTGATTTTAATCCCTTAAATTTCCCATTTTTTGCCATAACATTTTGTCTTTTTTTTTTTTTTTTACAATTTTAATCATTTTGATTTTTTTTTTAAATCTTGTGACTGATTTTTAATCTCATAATTTTGACATTTTGTCTCAATTTTGACTCATAAAATTCAAATTATGAGATTTGAATTTTTTTTATCATATTAGGACATTCATAATTTCAACTTGATTTCATAATTATGACTCACTGTGTAATAATTTCAGTTTTTTGTCACAATTCCCATTTTTAATTCAATAAATTTGATTAATTACTTGATTTTAATCCCTTAAATTTCATTTAGTCAATTTTTTTTTTTTTTTTACAATTTTAGTCATTTTGATTTTTTTTTTATTCTTGTGACTTTGATTTTTAATTTCATAATTTTGACATTTTGTCTAAATTTTGACTCATAAAATTCAAATTATGAGATTTGAATTTTTTTTATCATATTAGGACATTCATAATTTCAACTTGATTTCATAATTATGACTCACTATGTCATTATTTCAGTTTTTTGTCACAATTCCCATTTTTAATTCAATAAATTTGATTAATTACTTGATTTTAATCCCTTAAATTTCATTGTCATAATTTTTTTTTTTACAATTTTAATCATTTTGATTTTTTTTTTTTAAATCTTGTGACTGATTATTAATCTCATAATTTTGACATTTTGTCTCAATTTTGACTCATAAAATTCAAATTATGAGATTTGAATTTTTTTTATCATATTAGGACATTCATAATTTCAACTTGATTTCATAATTATGACTCACTGTGTGATAATTTCAGTTTTTTGTCATAATTTCCATTTTTAATCTCATAAATTTGAATTTTTTTTATCATATTAGGACATTCATCATTTCAACTTGATCTCATAATTATGACTCACTGTGTGATAATTTCAGTTTTTTGTCACAATTCTCATAAATTTGATTTTTAATCTCTCATAATCTCAGTTTTATAATATAATATTGTTTTAAAATTCTAAATAATTATTATTGTTATAGTCCTACTGATATACTTCCTTACCCAAACTGTGCAGCACCATAGACAAACACAGCAAACCGGGAGCTTTTTAAAACACAGACTTTATCCAGAAAAATTACAGTTCCGTCTTTTTTCATGCAGCGTTCCTTCAGTCCAGATCCTCCAGCACCAGCTCGTCCCGCTGCTCTCCGGTGCAGAAATCTCTCCTGTCCTGACCCTGAGCGTTCGTCCCGTCTCCGTCCGCAAACACGCGGTTGTGTTTCCACGTGCCGTTGCGTCTGGGCTGCGGCGGCGCCTCCACCACGCACACGCCGAACTGAAACGCCGCCTGAAATCCGCGACGGAAGTTCTCGTTGAAGTAGCCGTAGACGACGGGGTTCACGCTGCTGTTGAAGAAGGCCAGCCAGTGGGCGAACGGGAAGACGTAGACGGCCACCAGGTCCAGCTGAGCGGCCGACAGATTCCCGTAGTCCGTCAGCATCATGAGGATCCAGAGAGGCAGCCAGGACACGGTGAACAGCAGCGCCACCATCAGCAGCATGTTCACCACCCGCAGCTTCCTGCGGAAAACCCTGCGGCTCTCGTCCTCCGCGTGCGCGTCTCTGATGGAGGCGGGCGATTTGACCAGCTTGACGGCGATGCGCGTGTACATGATGACGATGAGCGTGACCGGAGCCAGGTAGATGTGCGAGAACAGGACGGTGGTGTAGATCTTCCTCATGCTCCGGTCGGGCCAGGCCTCCCAGCAGGTGTACAGGGGGTACGTGACGTTGTCCCGGTCCACCATGAAGTGCAGGGCGTCCTGGGATACGGTCAGCGTGACGGCGGACGGGCACATGATGGCGATGGCCAGCGCCCAGATGAAGGCGATGGTGACGATGGCCTGGTGCTGCGTCAGCTTCCGCTGGAACGGATACATGATGCAGCGGAACCTGGAGGGCAGGAAGCGGAGGTCATCCGTCAAAATAATGACACGGTAGTCGAGTTTATGACATAAACTGTCATGCTTATGAAATAAAAAGTCCGAATTATGAGATTAAAATTCCATCGGAAGATTAAAAAATGGAAATTATGACAAAATAACTGACATAGAATGTCCTAATATGATCAAAAACTCTAATGAGATGAAAAAGTTCAAATAATGACATAAAAAGTTGCAATTTTGACAAATTGTCACAATTATGAAATAAAAAGTCAGAATTATGAGATTAAAATTCCATCATAAGATTAAAAAATGGAAATTATGACAAAATAACTGACATAGAATGTCCTAATATGATCAAAAACTAATAATGAGATGAAAAAGTTAAAATAATGACATAAAAAGTTGCAATTTTGACAAATTGTCACAATTATGAAATAAAAAGTCAGAATTATGAGATTAAAATTCCATCATAAGATTAATAAATGGAAATTATGACAAAATAACTGACATAGAATGTCCTAATATGACCAAAAAACTCTAATAATGAGATGAAAAAGTTCAAATAATGACATAAAAAGTTGCAATTTTGACAAATTGTCACAATTATGAAATAAAAAGTCAGAATTATGAGATTAAATTCCATCGGAAGATTAAAAAATGGAAATTATGACAAAATAACTGACATAGAATGTCCTAATATGATCAAAAACTCTAATAATGAGATGAAAAAGTTCAAATAATGACATAAAAAGTTGCAATTTTGACAAATTGTCACAATTATGAAATAAAAAGTCAGAATTATGAGATTAAAATTCCATCGGAAGATTAAAAAATGGAAATTATGACAAAATAACTGACATAGAATGTCCTAATATGATCAAAAACTCTAATGAGATGAAAAAGTTAAAATAATGACATAAAAAGTTGCAATTTTGACAAATTGTCACAATTATGAAATAAAAAGTCAGAATTATGAGATTAAATTCCATCGGAAGATTAAAAAATGGAAATTATGACAAAATAACTGACATAGAATGTCCTAATATGATCAAAAACTCTAATAATGAGATGAAAAAGTTCAAATAATGACATAAAAAGTTGCAATTTTGACAAATTGTCACAATTATGAAATAAAAAGTCAGAATTATGAGATTAAAATTCCATCGGAAGATTAAAAAATGGAAATTATGACAAAATAACTGACATAGAATGTCCTAATATGATCAAAAACTCTAATGAGATGAAAAAGTTAAAATAATGACATAAAAAGTTGCAATTTTGACAAATTGTCACAATTATGAAATAAAAAGTCAGAATTATGAGATTAAAATTCCATCATAAGATTAAAAAATGGAAATTATGACAAAATAACTGACATAGAATGTCCTAATATGATCAAAAACTCTAATAATGAGATGAAAAAGTTCAAATAATGACATAAAAAGTTGCAATTTTGACAAATTGTCACAATTATGAAATAAAAAGTCAGAATTATGAGATTAAAATTCCATCATAAGATTAAAAAATGGAAATTATGACAAAATAACTGACATAGAATGTCCTAATATGATCAAAAACTAATAATGAGATGAAAAAGTTAAAATAATGACATAAAAAGTTGCAATTTTGACAAATTGTCACAATTATGAAATAAAAAGTCAGAATTATGAGATTAAAATTCCATCATAAGATTAAAAAATGGAAATTATGACAAAATAACTGACATAGAATGTCCTAATATGACCAAAAAACTCTAATAATGAGATGAAAAAGTTCAAATAATGACATAAAAAGTTGCAATTTTGACAAATTGTCACAATTATGAAATAAAAAGTCAGAATTATGAGATTAAAATTCCATCATAAGATTAAAAAATGGAAATTATGACAAAATAACTGACATAGAATGTCCTAATATGATCAAAAACTCTAATAATGAGATGAAAAAGTTAAAATAATGACATAAAAAGTTGCAATTTTGACAAATTGTCATGATTATGAAATAAAAAGTCAGAATTATGAGATTAAATTCCATCGTAAGATTAAAAAATGGAAATTATGACATAAAAAACTGACATAGAATGTCATAATATGACCAAAAAACTCTAATAATGAGATGAAAAAGTTCAAATAATGACATAAAAAGTTGCAATTTTGACAAATTGTCATGATTATGAAATAAAAAGTCAGAATTATGAGATTAAATTCCATCGTAAGATTAAAAAATGGAAATTATGACATAAAAAACTGACATAGAATGTCATAATATGACCAAAAAACTCTAATAATGAGATGAAAAGGTAAAATAATGACATAATAGTCGAATTTCTGATACAAATTGTCATTGTCATGATTATGAATTAAAAAATGGAAATTATGACAATAAATTTGAAATAATGACATAAATAACTGACATAGAATGTCATAATATGACCAAAAAACTTTTAATGTCAGAAAAGTTCAATTTTTGATATTAAAAAGTCAAAATTTAAATTATAATTAAATTTATAAACATAATTATAAAAAAGTCATAATTATGATGTTAAAACATTCGACTTATCTCATAATTATGAATTATGACCTACTATTAAGCATCTCACTCTCTATAAAATGCCGCGTTCTTTCAACCCAACGGCTGGGTTTGCCATATTTGACCCAATCATGGTTTAAGAGAACACAGCATGTTTTAGAGTGCAAAGTGCCTAATTATAATAACCAAGTTCCTGAGAACAAGCTGATAGACTGATTATAAACCCTGCGAGTCGTGGAGGCTGAAGAGAGCCAGCGGGTCAGATCGAACCTGGCAATTTCTGCTTCTGTGCACAATGTGAACAGACTGTGGGCGATTCGTGGACATGCCGTCTGAGGACGAGACCACAGCGTGAGTCTCTGCAAATTACTGCTTTGTTAGAAACAAAAGACTGTGACAAAAATGTGAAATATCTTTCAAAAGTGTGTGTGTGTCTGTTGCGTCATTACAGTTTCACAGAAGCTCTCACTGACACCAGCTGTCGTCTACTTTTAAAGACTTTTAAGAGCTGTTTTGACTTGCTCTCTTTTGTTTGGCACAATAGAAATGTTCTTCTGTCGTTCTTTTCCAAACAATGGCAGCGCATCGTGAACACGCCAGTCGATGTCCAAACACGAGGTTTAATGCAGTACTGCAAGACTTCTGAAGTCACATGATCGCACTTTGATTTTTGCTTTGCACAAAAGAAATAGAATAAATGACTTTTCCTAGTTGGAGTGTGTTTTTGTACCTAAGAAATTCATGTTTAATTCAATGTGTTGCTTGCTTTGGAAGCTTGATTCCTCCACTAAATAAAAAAACGGTAACTGTGACTTTTTCCCAATTGTGAGATATAAAGTCAGAATTGCGAGATATAAAGTCAGAATTGCGAGATATAAAGTCAGAATTGCGAGATATAAAGTCAGAATTGCGAGATATAAAATCAGAATTGCGAGATATAAAGTCAGAATTACGAGATATAAAGTCAGAATTGCGAGTTATAAAGTCAGAATTGGGGATATAAAGTCAGAATTGCGAGTTATAAAGTCAGAATTGTGAGATATAAAGTCAGAATTGCGAGATATAAAGTCAGAATTGCGAGATATAAAGTCAGAATTGCGAGATATAAAGTCAGAATTGCGAGATATAAAGTCAGAATTGGGAGATATAAAGTCAGAATTGCGAGATATAAAGTCAGAATTGGGAGTTATAAAGTCAGAATTGCGAGATATAAAGTCAGAATTGCGAGATATAAAGTCAGAATTGTGAGATATAAAGTCAGAATTGCGAGATATAAAGTCAGAATTGGGAGTTATAAAGTCAGAATTGCGAGATATAAAGTCAGAATTGCGAGATATAAAGTCAGAATTGGGAGTTATAAAGTCAGAATTGCGAGATATAAAGTCAGAATTGCGAGATATAAAGTCAGAATTGCGAGATATAAAGTCAGAATTGCGAGATATAAAGTCAGAATTGGGAGATATAAAGTCAGAATTGCGAGATATAAAGTCAGAATTGCGAGATATAAAGTCAGAATTGCAAAATATAAAGTCAGAATTGCGAGATATAAAGTCAGAATTGCGAGATATAAAGTCAGAATTGCGAGATATAAAATCAGAATTGCGAGATATAAAGTCAGAATTACGAGATATAAAGTCAGAATTGCGAGTTATAAAGTCAGAATTGGGGGATATAAAGTCAGAATTGCGAGATATAAAGTCAGAATTGCGAGATATAAAGTCAGAATTACGAGATATAAAGTCAGAATTGTGAGAAATAAAGTCAGAATTGCGAGATATTAACTTGCAATTCTGAGACGAAAACATCTTTTTCCAGTTTTCTATACCTCACAGTTGCACTTTATAACTCCCAATTCTGACTTTATAACCCGCAACTCTGACTTTATATCTCGCAATCCTGACTTTATATCTCGCAATTCTGACTTTA
>CM074296.1:1836553-1839053 GCA_037194245.1 Opsariichthys bidens
ATAATTCTGACTTTTCTCAATATTGTGAGTTTATATCTCATAATTCTGACTTTTCTCAATATTGTGAGTTTATATCTCATAATTCTGACTTTTCTCAATATTGTGAGTTTATATCTCATAATTCTGAGTTTATATCTCATAATTCTGACTTTTCTCAATATTGTGAGTTTATATCTCATAATTCTGACTTTTCTCAATATTGTGAGTTTATATCTCATAATTCTGACTTTTCACAATATTGTGAGTTTATATCTCATAATTCTGAGTTTATATCTCATAATTCTGACTTTTCTCAATATTGTGAGTTTATATCTCATAATTCTGACTTTTCTCAATATTGTGAGTTTATATCTCATAATTCTGAGTTTATATCTCATAATTCTGACTTTTCTCAATATTGTCAGTTTATATCTCATAATTCTGACTTTTCTCAATATTGTCAGTTTATATCTCATAATTCTGAGTTTATATCTCATAATTCTGACTTTTCTCAATATTGTCAGTTTATATCTCATAATTCTGACTTTTCACAATATTGTGAGTTTATATCTCATAATTCTGAGTTTATATCTCATAATTCTGACTTTTCTCAATATTGTGAGTTTATATCTCATAATTCTGACTTTTCTCAATATTGTGAGTTTATATCTCATAATTCTGACTTTTCTCAATATTGTGAGTTTATATCTCATAATTCTGACTTTTCTCAATATTGTGAGTTTATATCTCATAATTCTGAGTTTATATCTCATAATTCTGACTTTTCTCAATATTGTCAGTTTATATCTCATAATTCTGACTTTTCTCAATATTGTCAGTTTATATCTCATAATTCTGAGTTTATATCTCATAATTCTGACTTTTCTCAATATTGTCAGTTTATATCTCATAATTCTGACTTTATAACTCACAATTGCAACTTTTTATCACGCAATTCTGAGGGAAAAAGTCAGAATTGTGAGATAAAAACTCTCAATGACCTTTTTTGTGTTTGTTTCACACTTATTAGTATTCCAAAGTATTCAGATGAAATCACTAAACTTGAGTGATGTAACGAAATACGTTACAAATGACTTTTTAAAGCATGTATTTTGTAATCTGTAGTGAAATACATTTTAAAAGAACTAGTTCTAAACTGCAAGAAAAACCCTGTTTGCATGTGTGTCTCATAACTGATCCATCAGGCTTTCACGGCTCAAATAGTAACGTCATTTACCGGTGATCAGATTGTCCACCAGCGTGATGGGAAGGCACAAGATGCCCACTAACAGGTCGCTGATGGCCAGGTTGAGTATGAAGATGTTGGTGACGGTTCTCATCTGCCTGTTTTTCAGCACGATGAAGCACACCAGGATGTTTCCCACCATGCACAGCGAGAAGATGAGCACGTAGGCCAGGATGAAGACGGTGGCCACCGCGAGCGAGTGCTGGTAGTACGGTAAGAGCGTGAAGTTGCTGCTGCTGTTGAAGAGCGAGGAGTGGTTCACGCTGATGTTCTCGCCGTAAAGCACGTTGAGATCCATCGCTGCCGGAGTTTCTGAGGCAGAAAACAGATGTTTGATCGGTGTGAGTGGATGATTCACTGCTGAAAATGACTTTCTTTCTTAGTTTCCAGTACAAACATCTAATGCAGATATCATTAGCAGATAAATGTTCTTGTTTTAAACCGTATTTGCTATAAACTCATATAATTTGATGCATTAAGCACAAATATATAAATATATATATACATGTGTTTGAGTATAAAATCAATAAATATATATTAAATATGTATTTAATTATATATAATGCAGTTTATCAATTAATTGATGCATTAAGCACAAATGAATGGATAAATAAATGAATATATATTTAGTGCTGTCAACCGATAATATGTGTGTGTACTGTATGTATTTGTTTATATAAACTTGTGTATATATTTACACGTCGATATTTCACAAAAATGTATTTATATATAAAATATTTATATTTATATATAATATAAATTATATCTAAATATACATGTACTCTTAAATAAATACATGTATGTGTGTGCATTTATATTTACATTATAAATATACACACATTATGTAAACGTAAACCTTTATGTTGGATGCGATTAGTCGTTTGACAGCACTAATATGCATTTATATATATGAATATAAAATTTATTTTCATATTTTATTCATAATTAAATGTAATAGTTTTTCCGTTCATTGATGCATTAAACAGATAAATATTTCTTTATATATATATATATATATATATTTATTTTTTTAATTTTTTTTAAATATACATAATTATATATTTTTTCAATTCCTTGATGAATTAAGCACAGATGGATGGCTGGATAAATAAATATTTATTTACCAGCTTACTTTACAGATGATCTTATTTAACAACAAGGTCATGATTTCGCATAAACTGAGAAAAAAAAAAAAGCCTACTTTGAATGCATTTGATGTTTCGCACTAACGTGATTGCGATGCGGCGTTTTGCCGTGTAATAGAGTTCGAGCTGT
>CM074296.1:1844053-1849053 GCA_037194245.1 Opsariichthys bidens
TTCACGAGTTATAGCCATTTTAGTCAAAATGGCTCCACACACTTCAAACGTTTTGGCGGCCCTTAGAGACCGTGAATCGAAATTTCAACTTTTTTTGATAATTATTGACAATCAGACTCCAGAGAATCTCACTGCACTGTATTAGTTCCGATCAGGCCAAAAACCTACGACTAGTTCGCAAAAGTAGGTTTTTTGAAAAATCCGAAATACCTGAAAATTTGCAACAATGAGTGAATCCAAGGCATTTTATCCAATTCCAATGATGTAAGACACTTGAGTCTACGCCTAACAGTTTAGGAGTTATGAGCCTTTTCATACTTCTGACCGCTGTAGCGCCCCCGTCAGGCCGATCGGGGCGAGCTTTGGGGACGTTGTAGACGGTGTGAGTACTACCAACCCTCAAAGTTTCAAGTCTCTACGACTTACGGTTGGTCTGCTTGATGACTTTTAGGGCAGAATGATGATCCTTGGAGTTTCAGCGTTCTACAATATTACCATTCACATGACTTTCCTATATATATATGGATATGACAACTGTGTTGAGTGTGTTCAGCTTCATCTGTCTCATTAACATTGTTAACGTTCATTGATTAATTAAAACCCATGTTCTAACGGTGTTTCAATACATTGACTGCTCTTCTCTTGTTCTGGTCATCTCACATTCGTTTCTGCTCTCAGTTGTTCACTCTTCCATGCGGACACTGTGAAATTGTTCTTTACGGACTGTTCCTCCTCTCTAGTTCGAGCCTCTCCATGCATCACAATGAATCAGGATGAGTGATGTGTCTCACTCTGACAGAATCCATAGTCATGTCTCCGGAGACACCGGCATATCGGCACAAACAAGCCGCACGGTGGCTGCAGGGCAAGACTCTAGTCTGTTTCTTTAGCTGCTTTCCCTCTTATTTTCATGGACGAACCATCCGCAGTGAACGCTACCTGCGGAGCGCCGTCAAGTTCCAGCAGCTTTTGTTGGGAATCGGTGTGATTTCTGTGCTAATAATGAGCCTCTGAGCAGCCAGGAAGGTCAAATATTTAGTTGGGAATATAAAATAAAATGAGGGTGGGCGAATAAACAAGAGACCTGCCATGGGAACTTTGCTGAATTTTCAATCAGAGAATGTGATTTGTGTCACATTGGATGGATAAATGGATAGATAGATAGATGGATAGATTAATAATTAGATGTAGAGATGGATGGAAAGATGGATATATGAATGGATAGACAGATAGATGGATGGATGGATATATCAATAGAAAGATGGATATAGGGATGGATGGATATATAGATGATGGATGGATATATGGATAGATATATGGATGGATGGACGGACAGACAGACGGATAAATAGATAGATAGATGGATGGATAGATAGATGGATTGACAGACGGATGGATGGATGGATGATAGATGGATATATGGATGAATGGATGGACAGACTAATGGATGGATAGATGGACATATAGGTGGATGATAGATAGATAGATAGATGTATAGAAAGATTGATAGATTGTATAGATGGATGATGATAGATGGAAAGATCATTCATTAATCTATCCATCTATCTATCCATTTATCCATCCATCCATTGTCTATCTATCTATCTACATATATGTCCATCCATTCATCCATCCATCGTTTGGGGTTTGGCTTTGAAATGCCAATGTTTCTCTAAAATGTTTGTTCCAGCACCAACAAACACGGCTGATCCAGCAACACTTGGCAAAATCAGCCGGATTGTAATCATCCCCTCAGGACAGCCTGGCGTTTGTGCGTCATCCAGTATCGGGACGATCAGAGATCAGGTCCAGCCTTTTATGTTAGAAAGGCCACATTGATTTCTCCTTATTCAAGATGGTCCAAGTTCCAAGGGACCAATTATTCATCAGATCTTTCCTACAGAGCCACTGATGATGCATTTTAAACAAGTAAACAACGTCTGGGAAACCAGATTCCCAGTTTATGAATTTCTTCAAAAAATTATTTTCATGCTCCATCTGCCTGTTTGTTTTAAGGTCTTTGAAATCAAAAAAACATGCAATTATTATTATTTTCAGGTTGTTTATAGGTTCATTATAGGACCTATATATTACATATAGGTCACGCTATAATCTAATCTCATATGTCAGATCTCAGATGTCTTTAATCAAATGCTCAGTAAGACTCTTGAAACTGACCTGCAGCTGAAGGAGTCTCTCCATCAACACTGATGCGTGGATTCAGTGTGACCGCAGCGAGTCAGTCGGTCTTCTGTTGATTATGGGAACTCAGGTTGATTACAGCTATTGTTCGCTGAAAGTCAAGCACATTTGATCTTTCTAACACAACGGGCCGCGAACAGCGAATACATCATTTTTAATGCGATGTTTCCTCTCCGTGCGTTCCCACAATCAAACGCGTTTCTTCACATTAAAGCCGAGAGGTCGACACTCGCATGCGTCTCTGTCAATATTCAGAATGTTTGAAAGAAGTCTAGAATCGTACTGAAAATACGAAGGGATACTTTTTGCAATGCAAAACAACTTTGATGACAATTTGCAAATTAAATAACCAGGATGATGCTAATTTATTCACTCCATTGTTTTATGTTCTTTCATAAGAGGATATGCAGATGAATAGTTTTCCAGCACATGCGCTCCAGTTTTCCTGCTGACTTAAGCGAGGCACTTAAACTCCCATTTCAAACTGTCTCCTGCTCAGCTCCAGAGACAAACACCGAAATGAACGAAACCTTCAGCAACATCCGGACGTCGACAATGACAACATGTTATAATAATACAATCTTATGATTTGGTTCTGCACTCATTAGTCTGTGTGTTTGTGCTTTCGGTGGCACAGAAAGTCAGATGGCGAGTCATCCGAGACGCACACAAGCTGTTAATTACCGCTGTTTGTTAAGGGTCAAACACCCGTTGTTTTGCACAAACTAACATCACGCATGAGTCCTTGAAAGAAATAGTTTATTTTCACGGCAATGACTCTTAGTCACCATCACTTGGACACAAATCGCATTCAAAATTCCCATGGCAGGTCTCTTGTTTATTCGCCCACCCTCATTTAATTTTATATTCCCAGCTAAATATTTGACCTTCCTGGCTGCTCAGAGGCTCATTATTAGCACAGAAATCACACCGATTCCCAACAAAAGCTGCTGGAACTTGACGGCGCTCCGCAGGTAGTGTTCATCTGTCTATCTCTCTATCCATCTATCTATCTATCATCCACCTATATGTCCATCTATCCATCCATTAGTCTGTCCATCCATTCATCCATATATCCATCTATCATCCATCCATCCATCTGTCGGTCTATCCATCTATCCATCCATCTATCTATCTATTTATCCGTCTGTCTGTCCATCCATCCATCCATATATCTATCCATATATCCATCCATCATCTATATATCCATCCATCCCTATATCCATCTTTCTATTGATATATCCATCCATCCATCTATCTGTCTATCCATTCATATATCCATCTTTCCATCTATCCATCATCCATCTATACAATCTATCAATCTTTCTATCTATCTATCTATCTATCTATCTATCTATCTATCTATCTATCTATCTATCTATCTGTCTATCTGTCTATCTGTCAATCTGTCAATCCGTCTGTCTGTCCATCCATCCATATATCTATCCATATATCCATCCATCATCTATATATCCATCCATCCCTATATCCATCTTTCTATTGATATATCCATCCATCCATCTATCTGTCTATCCATTGATATATGGATGGATGGACAAATGGATAGATTGATGAATAGGTAGGTAGATAGATAGATAGATAGATAGATAGATAGATAGATAGATAGATAGATAGATAGATAGATAGATAGATAGATAGATAGATAGATAGACTATGGATGGATAAATGTATGGATGGATAGATGGAAAGATGGATAGATGGATGGATGGATAAATGTGTAGATAGATGGATATATGGATAGACAGATGGATAAATGTATAGATAGATGGATATATGGCTGGATAGATGGATAGACAGATGGGTGGATGGAAAGATGGATAGACAGATGGATGGATGGATAAATGTGTAGATAGATGGATAGACAGATGGATGGATGGATAAATGTGTAGATAGATGGATATATGGATGGATAGATGGATAAACAGATGGGTAGATGGATAGACAGATGGATGGATGGATAAATGTGTAGATAGATGGATATATGGATGGATAGATGGATAGACAGATGGATAAATGTATAGATAGATGGATAAATGTATAGATAGATGGATATATGGATGGATAGATGGATAGACAGATGGGTGGATGCATAAATGTGTAGATAGATGGATAGACAGATGGATGGATGGATAAATGTGTAGATAGATGGATATATGGATGGATAGATGGATAAACAGATGGGTAGATGGATAGACAGATGGATGGATGGATAAATGTGTAGATAGATGGATATATGGATGGATAGATGGATAGACAGATGGATAAATGTATAGATAGATGGATAAATGTATAGATAGATGGATATATGGATGGATAGATGGATAGACAGATGGGTGGATGCATAAATGTGTAGATAGATGGATATATGGATGGATAGATGGATAAACAGATGGATGGATGGATAAATGTATAGATAGATGGATATATGGATGGATAGATGGATAGACAGATGGATAAATGTATAGATAGATGGATATATGGATATACAGATGGGTGAATGGATAGATGGATAGACAGATGGATAAATGTATGGATAGATGGATAGACAGATGGATAAATGTATAGATAGATGGATAGACAGATGGATAAATGTATAGATAGATGGATATATGGATGGATAGATGGATAGACAGATGGGTGGATGGATAGACAGATGGATGGATGGATAAATGTGTAGATAGATGAATATATGGATGGATAGATGGATAGACAGATGGATAAATGTATAGATAGATGGATAGACAGATGGATAAATGTATAGATAGATGGATAGATGG
>CM074296.1:1854053-1866553 GCA_037194245.1 Opsariichthys bidens
TTGCGAGTTTATATCTCATAATTCTGACTTTTATCAATATTGTAAGTTTATATCTCATAATTCTGACTTTTCTCAATATTGTCAGTTTATATCTCATAATTCTGACTTTTCTCAATATTGTGAGTTTATATCTCATAATTATGACTTTTCTCAATATTGTGAGTTTATATCTCATAATTCTGACTTTTCTCAATATTGTAAGTTTATATCTCATAATTCTGACTTTTCTCAATATTGCGAGTTTATATCTCATAATTCTGACTTTTCTCAATATTTTCAGTTTATATCTCATAATTCTGACTTTTCTCAATATTGTGAGTTTATATCTCATAATTCTGACTTTTCTCAATATTGTGAGTTTATATCTCATAATTCTGACTTTTTTCAATATTGTGAGTTTATATCTCATAATTCTGACTTTTCTCAATATTGTAAGTTTATATCTCATAATTCTGACTTTTCTCAATATTGTAAGTTTATATCTCATAATTCTGACTTTTCTCAATATTGTGAGTTTATATCTCATAATTCTGACTTTTATCAATATTGTAAGTTTATATCTCATAATTCTGACTTTTCTCAATATTGCGAGTTTATATCTCATAATTCTGACTTTTCTCAATATTTTCAGTTTATATCTCATAATTCTGACTTTTCTCAATATTGTCAGTTTATATCTCATAATTCTGACTTTTCTCAATATTGTGAGTTTATATCTCATAATTCTGACTTTTCTCAATATTTTCAGTTTATATCTCATAATTCTGACTTTTATCAATATTGTGAGTTTATATCTCATAATTCTGACTTTTCTCAATATTGTAAGTTTATATCTCATAATTCTGACTTTTCTCAATATTGTGAGTTTATCTCTCATAATTCTGACTTTTCTCAATATTGTGAGTTTATATCTCATAATTCTGAGTTTATATCTCATAATTCTGACTTTTCTCAATATTGCGAGTTTATATCTCATAATTCTGACTTTTCTCAATATTGTGAGTTTATATCTCATAATTCTGACTTTTCTCAATATTGCGAGTTTATATCTCATAATTCTGACTTTTCTCAATATTGTGAGTTTATATTTCATAATTCTGAGTTTATATCTCATAATTCTGACTTTTCTCAATATTGCGAGTTTATATCTCATAATTCTGACTTTTCTCAATATTGCGAGTTTATATCTCATAATTCTGACTTTTCTCAATATTGCGAGTTTATATCTCATAATTCTGACTTTTCTCAATATTGTAAGTTTATATCTCATAATTCTGACTTTTCTCAATATTGTGAGTTTATCTCTCATAATTCTGACTTTTCTCAATATTGTGAGTTTATATCTCATAATTCTGAGTTTATATCTCATAATTCTGACTTTTCTCAATATTGCGAGTTTATATCTCATAATTCTGACTTTTCTCAATATTGTGAGTTTATATCTCATAATTCTGACTTTTCTCAATATTGCGAGTTTATATCTCATAATTCTGACTTTTCTCAATATTGTGAGTTTATATTTCATAATTCTGAGTTTATATCTCATAATTCTGACTTTTCTCAATATTGCGAGTTTATATCTCATAATTCTGACTTTTTCTCAATATTGTGAGTTTATATCTCATAATTCTGACTTTTCTCAATATTGCGAGTTTATATCTCATAATTCTGACTTTTCTCAATTTTGTAAGTTTATATCTCATAATTCTGACTTCATAACAAGTTTACATCATGCAATTCTAAGAAGAAAATCAGAATTGTGAGATAAAAACTAGCAATTACTCTTTTTGTGTGTTACATATTAGTATTCTAAAGTATTTAGATGAAGTGACTAAACTTGAGTAATGTAACGAAATACGTTACAAATGACTTTTTAAAGCATGAATTTTGTAATCTGTAGTGAAATACATTTTAAAAGTAACCCACACAACCAATCACATGAGTTTGTGGGCGGGATTATCTGTCTGACTGACCAACGACGGCTCTGGAAACCTGTCGGGAAACTCATTATTTCGCAGTTGTTTGTGTTTCGTGACACTAGTGAGGCAGAAATGACTCACTTCAGCTTTAACACAAGAATCCTCATGTTGCTGAAGCACTCAAATCTGAAACACAGCGTGAAATGAGAGGCTGATGGGTCAGCCGGTGAGGCGCTTCTCGTGTTTTTCACTGTCGCCTGTTGCTGTTATTATGTTGCATTGGGATCGGCGGCACTTATGTGAGATTGTTATTACATTGTGAGATGCTTTCATCTTCTGTGGCCGTCAGATAATCACAAACAAAATACATCACCATGGACACGATCATTTATCTTCTGGGCTTTCTTTGTATTGAATCCTTATTATGAAGTATTATGGAAGCGTTTTGAGTTGATATGGAGACATTCTGTGTCTGTTGTCTGTTAAAATGCATTACAAGCCCTTAATTGATAACAAATTTGCATTAGTTGCGGCAACAAAAACATCCCTTCATTTACACTATTGAAAGGATAAGAGTTTTGAAATAATAATCATAATAATAATAAATACATAGTTTTATAAAGCAAAGACTTGCAATGCTGTTCTTTTGAACTTTCTATTCATCAAAAATGTATGACGATTTCCACAAAAATATGACTTTTTATATGATGTTTGTTGAGCATCAAATCAGAATGATTTCTGAAGGATCATGTGACTCTGGAGTAATGATGCTGAAAATTCAGCTTTGACCACTGGATATAAATGACACTTTACGATATATTCACATAGAAAACCCTTATTTTAAATTATAAAAATATTTCACATTTTTACTGTATTTTTGATCACATAAATGATGAGCAGAAGAGACTCTTTTTAAACGTCAAAATCCTATTCGTTTGTTTCCAATTATCACAACATGGAGTGAATTTGAACTTTGGTTTGAGTGGATGTTGTGAAATCAGAAGTTGTTGTTTACTGTTTAAATACAGTAAAAATAGTGAAATATTTTTAGAATTTAAAGTATCTGTTTTTTACGTGAATATATAGAAAGCTGTAATTTATATCTGTGATCAAAGCTGAATTTTCAGCACCGTCACGCCGTCAGGAAACATTGCGGAGCCGGAATCTTTTCTCCCTCTTACCATCAAATTAGAATGAAGGATCATGTGACACTGAAGACTGGAGGAATGATGCTGAAAATTCAGCTTTGATCACTAGATCATAGAAAACCCTTATTTTAAATTATAAAAATATTTCACATTTTTACTGTATTTTTGATCACATAAATGGTGAGCAGAAGAGACTCTTTTAAACGTCAAAATCCTATTCGTTTGTTTCCAATTATCACAACATGGAGTGAATTTGAACTTTGGTTTGAGTGGATGTTGTGAAATCAGAAGTTGTTGTTTACTGTTTAAATACAGTAAAAATAGTGAAATATTTTTAGAATTTAAAGTATCTGTTTTTTTACGTGAATATATAGAAAGCTGTAATTTATATCTGTGATCAAAGCTGAATTTTCAGCACCGTCACGCCGTCAGGAAACATTGCGGAGCCGGAATCTTTTCTCCCTCTTACCATCAAATTAGAATGAAGGATCATGTGACACTGAAGACTGGAGGAATGATGCTGAAAATTCAGCTTTGATCACTGGATATAAATGACACTTTACGATATATTCACATAGAAAACCCTTATTTTAAATTATAAAAATATTTCACATTTTTACTGTATTTTTGATCACATAAATGGTGAGCAGAAGAGACTCTTTTTAAACGTCAAAATCCTATTCGTTTGTTTCCAATTATCACAACATGGAGTGAATTTGAACTTTGGTTTGAGTGGATGTTGTGAAATCAGAAGTTGTTGTTTACTGTTTAAATACAGTAAAAATAGTGAAATATTTTTAGAATTTAAAGTATCTGTTTTTTACGTGAATATATAGAAAGTTGTAATTTATATCTGTGATCAAAGCTGAATTTTCAGCACCGTCACGCCGTCAGGAAACATTGCGGAGCCGGAATCTTTTCTCCCTCTTACCATCAAATTAGAATGAAGGATCATGTGACACTGAAGACTGGAGTAATGATGCTGAAAATTCAGCTTTGATCACTGGATATAAATTACACTTTACGATATATTCACCTAGAAAACCCTTATTTTAAATTATAAAAATATTTCACATTTTTACTGTATTTTTGATCACATAAATGGTGAGCAGAAGAGACTCTTTTTAAACGTCAAAATCCTATTCGTTTGTTTCCAATTATCACAACATGGAGTGAATTTGAACTTTGGTTTGAGTGGATGTTGTGAAATCAGAAGTTGTTGTTTACTGTTTAAATACAGTAAAAATAGTGAAATATTTTTAGAATTTAAAGTATCTGTTTTTTACGTGAATATAGAAAGCTGTAATTTATATCTGTGATCAAAGCTGAATTTTCAGCACCGTCACGCCGTCAGGAAACATTGCGGAGCCGGAATCTTTTCTCCCTCTTACCATCAAATTAGAATGAAGGATCATGTGACACTGAAGACTGGAGGAATGATGCTGAAAATTCAGCTTTGACCACTGGATATAAATGACACTTTACGATATATTCACATAGAAAACCCTTATTTTAAATTATAAAAATATTTCACATTTTTACTGTATTTTTGATCACATAAATGATGAGCAGAAGAGACTCTTTTTAAACGTCAAAATCCTATTCGTTTGTTTCCAATTATCACAACATGGAGTGAATTTGAACTTTGGTTTGAGTGGATGTTGTGAAATCAGAAGTTGTTGTTTACTGTTTAAATACAGTAAAAATAGTGAAATATTTTTAGAATTTAAAGTATCTGTTTTTTACGTGAATATATAGAAAGCTGTAATTTATATCTGTGATCAAAGCTGAATTTTCAGCACCGTCACGCCGTCAGGAAACATTGCGGAGCCGGAATCTTTTCTCCCTCTTACCATCAAATTAGAATGAAGGATCATGTGACACTGAAGACTGGAGGAATGATGCTGAAAATTCAGCTTTGATCACTGGATATAAATGACACTTTACGATATATTCACATAGAAAACCCTTATTTTAAATTATAAAAATATTTCACATTTTTACTGTATTTTTGATCACATAAATGGTGAGCAGAAGAGACTCTTTTTAAACGTCAAAATCCTATTCGTTTGTTTCCAATTATCACAACATGGAGTGAATTTGAACTTTGGTTTGAGTGGATGTTGTGAAATCAGAAGTTGTTGTTTACTGTTTAAATACAGTAAAAATAGTGAAATATTTTTAGAATTTAAAGTATCTGTTTTTTACGTGAATATATAGAAAGTTGTAATTTATATCTGTGATCAAAGCTGAATTTTCAGCACCGTCACGCCGTCAGGAAACATTGCGGAGCCGGAATCTTTTCTCCCTCTTACCATCAAATTAGAATGAAGGATCATGTGACACTGAAGACTGGAGTAATGATGCTGAAAATTCAGCTTTGATCACTGGATATAAATTACACTTTACGATATATTCACCTAGAAAACCCTTATTTTAAATTATAAAAATATTTCACATTTTTACTGTATTTTTGATCACATAAATGGTGAGCAGAAGAGACTCTTTTTAAACGTCAAAATCCTATTCGTTTGTTTCCAATTATCACAACATGGAGTGAATTTGAACTTTGGTTTGAGTGGATGTTGTGAAATCAGAAGTTGTTGTTTACTGTTTAAATACAGTAAAAATAGTGAAATATTTTTAGAATTTAAAGTATCTGTTTTTTATGTGAATATATAGAAAGCTGTAATTTATATCTGTGATCAAAGCTGAATTTTCAGCACCGTCACGCCGTCAGGAAACATTGCGGAGCCGGAATCTTTTCTCCCTCTTACCATCAAATTAGAATGAAGGATCATGTGACACTGAAGACTGGAGGAATGATGCTGAAAATTCAGCTTTGATCACTAGATCATAGAAAACCCTTATTTTAAATTATAAAAATATTTCACATTTTTACTGTATTTTTGATCACATAAATGGTGAGCAGAAGAGACTCTTTTTAAACGTCAAAATCCTATTCGTTTGTTTCCAATTATCACAACATGGAGTGAATTTGAACCTTGGTTTGAGTGGATGTTCATTGATTTGCAGTTTTTCAGAAACTTTCCCTACAGCTGTGTTAATATTCCTGATCTCCGACAGGAAGCTGTGAAATCAGAAGTTGTTGTTTTGTGGATTGACGTGAGCTTGTGCACCATCAGAAGTCAATTATTCATACAAACATATATTTTTTTAATACATCCTGAGGCATCGACTGGGTCTGAATTCTGTTGACGGTAATGAAATCGTAACGAAAATGATTACTTTATAGATCGTGATGCTCTGTGACAGACTGAGACATTTTCTGTGCGATGACACACTTTCTGGACTTTCCATCGAATCAGAGCATCAGTTCTGTCCGAAAGCTTCACGTCTACAGATTCATTTCTCCATCTGTCTGTCAAACGCATTTAGTTTGAGAAGAAACTTTCGGCTTGTTTGAAAGCCATTGAGTTTTACTTAACACTTTATGTGCAGTGCATTAGAGTATTGATAATGTACACTATAATGAACTGTAACCAAAGTTAAAATGCATTATGATATTTGCAGATCTATGAATGAATAGATGAGTATCATAATGTATCATAACTATGGTTTCAATTATTCACGATATAATGCATTATAAGATGCATTATGAAAAATACTTTTGTAATGCATTATATATATATATATATATATATATATATATACACATACACACACTATATGTATACATAAACACAACATATTATATATATATATGGATATATAAACACACTATAATGTAGTGTTTATATATATATATATATATAATTAATGTGTATATATATATGTGTGTGTGTGTATACACAGCATATATATATAATTAATGTGTGTGTGTGTATATATAAATACTATATGTATATATAAACACTACGTATACATATATATGGATATATATGGACATATAAACACTATAATATAACTATATATAATATAATATAAAACACTATATAATATCCATATTGTGTGTATTTTTATATATATATATATGTGTGTGTGTGTTTATATATATATATATGTCTAATATACATATAGCATATATATATAATTAATGTATATATATATATTATAGATATATACATATAGTATGTGTGTGTATATATATATATATATATATATAAAAATTTATGCCGATTTTAATAACAAATTATGATTTTCATTACAGTTTCTCTAAAAAGAGTAATCTTTGAGAATTACAAAAATATATCTAAAAATAAAGCATCAAAATATTGTTATTTAATTACACTAATGAAAATTTTAGGGCAAACGTGCTTAACGATCATGAGAATAATGTCGCAAATCGCAATGTAAAAGATCTTAATGAGTGCAAAATAGTTTGTGTCATATTTCCATTACTTTTGATGTAAAAAAATGACTCATGAGCATTAATATTTTCTGATGATTATTCTACCGCACACTTTCAGGCAGCGTGTTTTTTTAATGTGTGTGTTTGTGTGTACCTCAGTTTTAAGTCGTATCAGTGTTGTATCCGAAGTTGCACCGACGTGTCCATTAGGATTCTCCAGAAGGGACGGTGTGAGCAACACGGGCCTCATTAGAGTTAATTACCCCGTCGACCCGCCAGTGTTTATCAGTGCCAACACACTTCCTGCTCGTTTTCACTCCGTTTGGAACATAATTAAAGAGATAATTCACCTAAAAATTCTAATTCTGTCATTATTTACTCATCCTCGTGTCGTTTCAAGCATAATGTGACATAGAGGATGTACGGAAAACGGACATTCTAGCTAACGAGGAAAGTGTCCGGCGATTTATGGAGTCGAGCTAAAAAACTGTATCAGTCGAGTAGTTTATTTCGTCCTTCCTGTTCACGTTCACTGCACGGAAAACAGATTCAAAATCATTTTATGTCATTGAAATAATAAAAAAAAAAAAACAATAGAAATATTTGACGAAAAACTTTTGTCATTCAACAAAATGTATTATATATTATTTTATTTATTTAAAGCGAATTTTATTTATTTTTTTCACATTTTTCAATTTACATGCGTTTGATTCATTTACAATAAAATCATTTATTCGTTTATTTATTTTAATCAGTTTTTAATGCACGGTTGTATCTATTATTTTATTTAAATGAATACATTTTTATTTATTTATTTACTATTTTGGTAACTAATTAAAATAAACAAGTTCAAGTTGAAGCACTGAAATGACTAAAACTGAAATAAAAAATAATTAAGGCTACCAAAGATAGATTAAAAAAAACAAACAAACAAATGAACTAATTACGAAAACATAAATGATCATTTAAAAAAAAAAAATTAAAATAAAAACTTAGAATATTATGTACTAAAACAACACTGAAGCCGATTGGACATTTTGATAAAGTGGGCGAAAGGGCAAACCGAATAAGTCCCGCCTTCTAAATCAAACAGCCAATCACTGATTGGGAAACTCGTCGCGCCGCATTGGCTGAAAAATGAGCTATTTGAGCATAAGAAACGGTTGTGGTCAGGTTTTATCGGTCACCTGTGATCTGGTTCCCCTCCACGCTGATGTGCTGGAGGCTGCTCACGTCCGTCAGCCGCTCGGGGAACACCGTCAGCTTGTTTTTGGAGAGGTTGATGCTGACCAAGTGCTCCATGTTGCCGACCGCCTCCGGCAGCGTCGAGAGGACGTTTCCCTGCAGATCCACCTCTACAGGAAGACAACACAATCATGCATTTATGTTTGTCACGTAATCTATATCTATATACCAGGGCTGGGCGGTAGAAACTCATCCCAACTCCCATGAGGCATTGCAAGTGATGCAACCAAGTCAGTCACTCTGAAACCGCTTACAATATGTTTTTAAGGCTCTTCTGCTCACCATTTATTTGATCTAAATACAGTAAAAATAGGGAAATATTTTAGATATTATATTTTATAATTTTTAGAATTTAAAGTATCTGTTTTTTACGTGAATATATAGAAAGCTGTAATTTATATCTGTGATCAAAGCTGAATTTTCAGCACCGTCACGCCGAGAGCCGGAATCTTTTCTCCCTCTTACCATCAAATCAGAATGATTTCTGAAGGATTATGTGACTCTGGAGGAATGAAGCTGAAAATTCAGCTTTGATCACTGGATATAAATTATACTTTACTATATATTCACATAGAAAACCCTTATTTTAAATTATAATAATATTTCACATTTTTACTGTATTTTTGATCACATAAATGGTGAGCAGAAGAGACTCTTTTTAAACGTCAAAATCCTATTTGTTTGTTTCCAATTATCACAACATGGAGTGAATTTGAACTTTGGTTTGAGTGGATGTTGTGAAATCAGAAGTTGTTGTTTACTGTTTAAATACAGTAAAAATAGTGAAATATTTTTAGAATTTAAAGTATCTGTTTTTTACGTGAATATATAGAAAGCTGTAATTTATATCTGTGATCAAAGCTGAATTTTCAGCACCGTCACGCCGAGAGCCGGAATCTTTTCTCCCTCTTACCATCAAATCAGAATGATTTCTGAAGGATCATGTGACTCTGGAGTAATGATGCTGAAAATTCAGCTTTGATCACTGGATATAAATTACAGTTTACTATATATTTACCTAGAAAACCCTTATTTTAAATTATAATAATATTTCACATTTTTACTGTATTTTTGATCACATAAATGGTGAGCAGAAGAGACTCTTTTTAAACGTTTGTTTCCAATTATGACAAACATGGAGTGAATTTTAACTTTGGTTTGAGTGGATGTTGTGAAATCAGAAGTTGTTGTTTACCGTCTAAATACAGTAAAAATAGTGAAATATTTTTAGAATTTAAAGTATCTGTTTTTTAAGTGAATATATAGTAAGCTGTAATTTATATCTGTGATCAAAGCTGAATTTTCAGCACCGTCACGCCGTCAGGAAACATTGCGGAGCCGGAATATTTTCTCCCTCTTACCATCAAATTAGAATGAAGGATCATGTGACACTGAAGACTGGAGGAATGATGCTGAAAATTCAGCTTTGACCACTGGATATAAATGACACTTTACGATATATTCACATAGAAAACCCTTATTTTAAATTATAATAATATTTCACATTTTTACTGTATTTTTGATCACATAAATGGTGAGCAGAAGAGACTCTTTTTAAACGTCAAAATCCTATTTGTTTGTTTCCAATTATCACAACATGGAGTGAATTTGAACTTTGGTTTGAGTGGATGTTGTGAAATCAGAAGTTGTTGTTTACTGTTTAAATACAGTAAAAATAGTGAAATATTTTTAGAATTTAAAGTATCTGTTTTTTACGTGAATATATAGAAAGCTGTAATTTATATCTGTGATCAAAGCTGAATTTTCAGCACCGTCACGCCGTCAGGAAACATTGCGGAATCTTTTCTCCCTCTTACCATCAAATCAGAATGATTTCTGAAGGATCATGTGACTCTGGAGTAATGATGCTGAAAATTCAGCTTTGATCACTGGATATAAATTACAGTTTACTATATATTTACCTAGAAAACCCTTATTTTAAATTATAATAATATTTCACATTTTTACTGTATTTTTGATCACATAAATGGTGAGCAGAAGAGACTCTTTTTAAACGTTTGTTTCCAATTATGACAAACATGGAGTGAATTTTAACTTTGGTTTGAGTGGATGTTGTGAAATCAGAAGTTGTTGTTTACCGTCTAAATACAGTAAAAATAGTGAAATATTTTTAGAATTTAAAGTATCTGTTTTTTAAGTGAATATATAGTAAGCTGTAATTTATATCTGTGATCAAAGCTGGATTTTCAGCACCGTCACGCCGTCAGGAAACATTGCGGAGCCGGAGTCTTTTCTCCCTCTTACCTCTCAACTGTGTGAACGTGAGGAAGAACTTGTTGCTCAAGGCTTTGATCTGGTTGTTGGCCAGAGAGATCCTGTGGATGTTGTCCGTGCAGCTGCGGATCATTTTGAAGACGCCGTCAGGGAAACTCACGAGGCCGCAGTCGGACAGATCTGAGGCAGAGAACGGAGTGAAATCAGTCTGTGAATATGAGAGCCGTAATTAAGAGGTCGTGTTGTTCGGAGAGCCGTCGCCTCGGCACATCAACAAGCTCCCGTGGTGCAATCACTCAGAAAATCACGGAAATCGACCGACGGATAGAAATGAACGCGGCCGTTTGGAGACTCTCGATGAGTGCGTGTTTAATCAGAGTTCACAATGCGGCTGATTGTGATGTGAGTTTATTTACACTTGCCACTAAATGACTGATCTGATGATTTAAGGGAAACGACACTTGATCAATTGGAAAATGGTCAAAATCAAGCGTGTGGGATTTATAGGAGCTTCCCAGCACAACGGCACCATCTACTGAGCACATCGGATCACAATAAAGCCTAAAATATGATCATGCTCATGGAGGGACTGCCATATTAAATGTAAAAGTCAACTATATATTATCCAGTATGAAGGCCCGATTTAAACTTTGAGAAAGCAATAATATTATAAAAGTGTGCGAGATATTATTTGGTTTCTTTTAAGTTACATTATTATTATTGTTATATCTTGTATTTTATTTTTTTTAATAATTTAATGTACTGTTATATGCATTTTATTTATTCATTTTACTCTATTTAATGTACTGTTATGTATTATTTTAAATAAATACATTTGTTTATTCAGTCAGTTTAATCCATTTTCATTTTTTTTATTCATTGTAGTCACTGTGAATTTTAATGTACCAATATATGTATTATTTTATTTCTTTAAATCAATTCATTTTAATCCATTTTTAATGTATTATTTTATTTATTTAAATCCTATTTTCATTTATTTATTCATTGTAGTCACTGTGAATTTTAATGTACCAATATATGTATTATTTTATTTATTTAAATCAATTTATTTCATTCATTTTAATCAATTTTTTTATGTATTATTTTATTTATTTAAATCCAATTTTCATTTATTTATTCATTTTCTTTAATCAATTTTAAGGTACTGTTATATCTTTTATTTTATTTATTAAAATAAATGTTTTTTGCTCATTCAGTCAGTTATAAATGTACAGTATTATTTTATTTATTTATTTTAATACAGTTTTAATGTACTGTTATATGTATTTTATTTATTTAATTATTCACTTTACTCTATTTAATGTACTGTTATGTATTATTTTAAATAAATACATTTGTTTATTCAGTCATTTTAATCCATTTTCATTTTTTTTATTCATTGTAGTCACTGTGAATTTTAATGTACCAATATATGTATTATTTTATTTCTTTAAATCAATTCATTTTAATCCATTTTTAATGTATTATTTTATTTATTTAAATCCTATTTTCATTTATTTATTCATTGTAGTCACTGTGAATTTTAATGTACCAATATATGTATTATTTTATTTATTTAAATCAATTTATTTCATTCATTTTAATCAATTTTTTTATGTATTATTTTATTTATTTAAATCC
>CM074296.1:1871553-1899053 GCA_037194245.1 Opsariichthys bidens
GATAAATAGATAGATAGGATAAATATGGTATATGTGGATAGATAGATAGGTAGGATATGTATGGTATAGATAGGTAGAATATATATGGTATATATTGATAGATAGATAGATAGATAGATAGATAGATAGATAGATAGATAGGATATATATGGTATATTTGTATAGATAAATAGATAGGATAAATATGGTATATATGGATAGATAGATAGTTTTGATAGATAGGAGATATATGGATAGATAGATATGATATGTATGGAAAGATAGGTAGGATATGTATAGTATAGATATATAGGTAGAATATATATGGTATATATTGATAGATAGATAGATAGATAGATAGATAGATAGATAGATAGATAGATAGATGGGATATAAATGGATAGATAGATAGGATATGTATGGAAAGATAATAAGATATATAGTGTGGATATATAGGATATATATGGAAAGATAGATAGAATATATCGTATATATATAGAGAGAGATATATGATATATAGATAAGAATATATATGGATAGATAGATAGGATATACATGGTATATATGGATAGGTAGATAGATTAGATACATAGATGGATATATATGGTTAGATAGGATATATATGAATTGATGAAAAAGATCAATATGAATAGATTAGATATATATGGTATATTTGGATAGATAGAATTTATATATGGTATAGATAGATAGGATATATATGGATAGATGGTATATATGGATATATGATAGACAGGACATGTATAGATCGATAGATAAATGATTCAGTAAAGCACAGAGTTTAAAAGCTTTCAGGCAAATACTTTTATTTCTATTAGCAAAAATAACAACGGCTGATCTCCAATCTTTATACAAAGATTCATATATTACATTTACGTATATATATCAAGGCTTTATTTATGTATTATTTACAATAAATATTTACAAAGATTCTCCACCACGTGGAGTAATTGTAAATATATAGACAGTGCTTGAGATCTTTATAATCCATTTAACAGTGATCATCATCTGGAGAGGAATAACTTTCTTCACTTCTTCTTTCTTGTTATCACACACTGGGACTCCTGGTGGCTCTACAGGTTTCCTGCTCTTTTTGAAGTCCTCACAGGCTGGGCTCTCCCAGGATCCCGCCGGCTCTGGATCTTCAGCGGAACCCCAGCGTCCTGCCGCCGGCCGAGGCTCGTCCGTTGGGAGCGCGCACGAAGCCCTCGGGTCCGTCAGAGGCAGCCGCACTCTTCCACCACCATGTCTTCGTGGTGTCGCAGGATCAGCTCTCCGTTCTCGTAGTACAGCATGCTGAGAGGACTCATCTTGGTGGGCGCGCAGCAGGTGTCGGGAACTCTGCTGGGATGGTAGTACTTCAGCAAACTCTGGAGGAGGAACAGACGGAGAGCAGCGCCACGTCAGCATCATTCCTTGATATTTTGAATTAGGATTTATTTTCATATTTTAACTTCGGTTGAAGTTTTAGTATTTTTGCTGCGTTTTTTTGTTTAAGTTAATCTACATGATGATGAGAAGTGTTGCCTTGGTAACAGGACAAACGTTTGTTTGCATATACACAAACACATATTTTACAAACATGTTAGATGCGATTAATCGATTTGACGGCACTCACTTTTAGTATTTTATTTCAGTTCACGTAAAAATTATAATGTCTTTTTTTATTTCAGTACTTCAAAAAGCTTTAAAGTTTTAGTATTTTTGCTGCGTTTTTGTTTAAGTTAAACTAAACGATGATGAGAAGTGCTGCCTTGGTAACAAGACAAACGTTTTTTGTTTGCATATACACAAACACATATTTTACAAACATGTTAGATGCGATTAATCGATTTGACGGCACTCATTTTTAATATTTTATTTCAGTTCACGTAAAAATTATAATGTCATTTTTTTATTTCAGTACTTCAAAAAGCTTTAAAGTTTTAGTATTTTTGCTGCGTTTTTGTTTAAGTTAAACTAAACGATGATGAAAAGTGTTGCCTTGGTAACAAGACAAACGTTTTTTTAGCGCTGTCAAATTGATTATTCGCAATTAATCGATTTGACGGCACTCATTTTTAGTATTTTATTTCAGTTCACGTAAAAATTATAATGTATTTTTTTTTAAGTTTTAGTATTTTTGCTGCATTTTTGTTTAAGTTAAACTAAATGATGATGAGAAGTGTTGCCTTGGTAACAGGACAAACGTTTGTTTGCATATACACAAACACATATTTTACAAACATGTTAGATGCGATTAATCGCAATTAATCGATTTGACGGCACTCATTTTTAGTATTTTATTTCAGTTCACGTAAAAATTATGTCATTTTTTAAAAAAGTTTTAGTATTTTTGCTGCGTTTTTGTTTAAGTTAAACTAAACGATGATGAGAAAACTGTTGCCTTGGTAACAGGACAAACGTTTTTTAGCGCTGTCAAATTGATTAATCGCATCGAACATAAATGTTTGCATATACACAAACACATATTTTACAAACATGTTAGATGCGATTAATCGATTTGACGGCACTCATTTTTAATATTTTATTTCAGTTCACGTAAAAATTATAATGTCATTTTTTTATTTCAGTACTTCAAAAAGCTTTAAAGTTTTAGTATTTTTGCTGCGTTTTTGTTTAAGTTAAACTAAACGATGATGAAAAGTGTTGCCTTGGTAACAAGACAAACGTTTTTTTTAGCGCTGTCAAATTGATTAATCGCATCGAACATAAATGTTTGCATATACACAAACACATATTTTACAAACATGTTAGATGCGATTAATCGATTTGACGGCACTCATTTTTAATATTTTATTTCAGTTCACGTAAAAATTATAATGTCATTTTTTTTATTTCAGTACTTCAAAAAGCTTTAAAGTTTTAGTATTTTTGCTGCGTTTTTGTTTAAGTTAAACTAAACGATGATGAGAAGTGCTGCCTTGGTAACAAGACAAACGTTTTTTTTAGCGCTGTCAAATTGATTATTCGCAATTAATCGATTTGACGGCACTCATTTTTAATATTTTATTTCAGTTCACGTAAAAATTATAATGTCATTTTTTTATTTCAGTACTTCAAAAAGCTTTAAAGTTTTAGTATTTTTGCTGCATTTTTGTTTAAGTTAAACTAAATGATGATGAGAAGTGTTGCCTTGGTAACAGGACAAACGTTTGTTTGCATATACACAAACACATATTTTACAAACATGTTAGATGCGATTAATCGCAATTAATCGATTTGACGGCACTCATTTTTAGTATTTTATTTCAGTTCACGTAAAAATTATGTCATTTTTTTAAAAAGTTTTAGTATTTTTGCTGCGTTTTTGTTTAAGTTAAACTAAACGATGATGAGAACTGTTGCCTTGGTAACAGGACAAACGTTTTTTAGCGCTGTCAAATTGATTAATCGCATCGAACATAAATGTTTGCATATACACAAACACATATTTTACAAACATGTTAGATGCGATTAATCGATTTGACGGCACTCATTTTTAATATTTTATTTCAGTTCACGTAAAAATTATAATGTCATTTTTTATTTCAGTACTTCAAAAAGCTTTAAAGTTTTAGTATTTTTGCTGCGTTTTTGTTTAAGTTAAACTAAACGATGATGAAAAGTGTTGCCTTGGTAACAAGACAAACGTTTTTTAGCGCTGTCAAATTGATTATTCGCAATTAATCGATTTGACGGCACTCATTTTTAGTATTTTATTTCAGTTCACGTAAAAATTATAATGTCTTTTTTTTTAAGTTTTAGTATTTTTGCTGCATTTTTGTTTAAGTTAAACTAAATGATGATGAGAAGTGTTGCCTTGGTAACAGGACAAACGTTTGTTTGCATATACACAAACACATATTTTACAAACATGTTAGATGCGATTAATCGCAATTAATCGATTTGACGGCACTCATTTTTAGTATTTTATTTCAGTTCACGTAAAAATTATGTCATTTTTTAAAAAAGTTTTAGTATTTTTGCTGCGTTTTTGTTTAAGTTAAACTAAACGATGATGAGAACTGTTGCCTTGGTAACAGGACAAACATTTTTTAGCGCTGTCAAATTGATTAATCGCATCGAACATAAATGTTTGCATATACACAAACACATATTTTACAAACATGTTAGATGCGATTAATCGATTTGACGGCACTCATTTTTAATATTTTATTTCAGTTCACGTAAAAATTATAATGTCATTTTTTATTTCAGTACTTCAAAAAGCTTTAAAGTTTTAGTATTTTTGCTGCGTTTTTGTTTAAGTTAAACTAAACGATGATGAAAAGTGTTGCCTTGGTAACAAGACAAACGTTTTTTAGCGCTGTCAAATTGATTATTCGCAATTAATCGATTTGACGGCACTCATTTTTAATATTTTATTTCAGTTCACGAAAAAATTATAATGTCTTTTTTTATTTCAGTACTTCAAAAAGCTTTAAAGTGTTAGTATTTTTGCTGCGTTTTTGTTTAAGTTAAACTAAACGATGATGAGAACTGTTGCCTTGGTAACAAGACAAACGTTTTTTGTTTGCATATACACAAACACATATTTTACAAACATGTTAGATGCGATTAATCGATTTGACGGCACTCATTTTTAGTATTTTATTTCAGTTCACGTAAAAATTACAATGTCATTTTTTATTTCAGTCCTTCAAAAAGCTTTAAAGTTTTAGTATTTTTGCCGCGTTTTTGTTTAAGTTAAACTAAACGTTTTTTTTGCGCTGTCAAATTGATTAATCGCATCGAACATAAATGTTACAAACATGTCAGGGTTAGGGTTAGGGTCAGGGTTATTAATCATCGCGGTACTACTTTTTATATTTTATTTCAGTTAATGTTAACGAAGATGTTTTTAAGTTTTAGCTTTTGTTATTTTAGTACTGAAGTGAAAAAGTTTTTTTTAAGTAACATTTTTTATCATTTTATTTCATTTTTAGTTTGAATTATTTACTTATTTACTGCAAAAAGCCGAATGACAATGAGAAATGTTGGCAAAATAAAATAAGTTGACTTTTATTAGCGCCGTCAAACCGATTAATCGATAAGTGCGCATGGTTCGATGCGATTAATTCGCTGTTTTTAATCGATGCTCGTTAAAAAATTTTTTAATTTGAACGTTTATTTCATGTAACGAAACTGCGTTTATGGCTTCAGTTTGAGCTCCCGTCGAGGAGAACATCACATCTGAAATATCGAGTTCCAAAACGATTTAAAAATGTCTAAAACTGTCACTTTTCGAGCGGTCGCTGGTGGATCGGCGGGAAGCGGACTCTCACCTGCATGTACGCGTGGTTGGTGGGATGGAGCTCGTCGCCCAGCGGGTTCGGGCAGCTCCCCTCGCAGCGGTACGCGTTGTACATCTTGGGGAACACGATCCACGATCCCCATCCGATCTGATTGAAGTCCACCTGCATGTCGACCCGGCCGCACGTGGAGCTCTTCTCCTCGGCGCTCCCGACCGGCTCCGGGCTCCTCACGGGCTGACCCCTGCGACCCCTCTTGCTCTTGTGCTGCTTCTCTCTCCGCACCTCCTTTCCTTCGGTGTTGAATAAGAACTTGGACTTCTCCGCCGTGTGGAGGAGACTGGCTTTGTCCTGCTCTCCGTGTCCGGAGGCGGTGTGCGAGAAGATCAGCAGCATGGCTCTGTGACGGATGCCGTCCACGTGTTTGGGCCCGTTCCGAAGCGATCTCGCGGCTCTCTCCGGCGTCCTCTCGGAGCGTTTCGGAGCGATCCAGTTCAGAAGCAGGTCCGTGACGTTGTAGATCCTCCAGGGATGGGAGACGCTGATCAGAGATGATCCCGACAGCCGGCCCAGCGACTGGTTCTCCAGACAGACGTCGCGCCGGTTGCACGGGACGTCCTGCTGGTGTCGGACCTCCACCGTGATGTTCATCTGCTGCGTTTCTTTGGGAACGCGAATCCTCAGCTCGGCGGCCTGGATCTGATGTTCGGACAGCACAGACGAGAGGTCGAAGTGTGTGACGTAGTGCCGGTCTTGATTGATCAAACCTGGGAAAGACGGAGAAAAGATTCTCATGTTTTATTGCGTTTCATGATCTTTTTCTTCTAGGGTAACATGTGACCTGCACATGTTAGGCTCTCCTGGTGTGTGTTTTCCTGGCGTGTACACAGAGCTGACCGCTGCCAGCTGAACACACACACTTCCGGCGGAGTGTATTAGGTCTGTTCATTTACATTAAAATTGCTAATTGCTTTGGTTTATCTAATAAGTGGTTCTGGCTGTGTTTAACAACTCAACACCAGTTCAAATAATCATTAGATCACTTCTGTAATAGTGGCTCCTGTGAATTGGGAAACTTTTCCGGAAGCTTAATTTAATTTAACAATATTATTTAAAATATTTTTTACATGTTTTTTTTTTTTCTTGTTGCAGTCTAATGATTATTCTGTTAGAATTCTAAATAAAATATTTTAGTATAAATAATCATTAGATTGTAACAATAGAATATGATATTTGAGATCATATTAATTTAAAATATTTAAATTTTTCTTGTTGCAGTCTAATGATTATAATTCTAAATAAAATAATTTATTATAAATAATCATTAGATTGTAACAATAGAATAGAATATTTGAGATCATATTAATTTAAAATATTTATATTTTTCTTGTTGCAGTCTAATGATTATAATTCTAAATAAAATAATTATTATAAATAATCATTAGATTGTAACAATAAAATATAATATCTGAGATCATATTAATTTAAAATATTTATATTTTTCTTGTTGCAGTCTAATGATTATAATTCTAAATAAAATAATTTATTATAAATAATCAGACTGTGACAATAAAATATATTTGAGGTAATAATAATTAAAGATATTTATTATTTTTTCTTCTTGCTATTCTGTTATAATACTAAATAATCTTTAGACTGCAACAATAAAATATATAATATAATTTTAAAACATTTATATTTTCTTATTATGATTATTTTGTTTATAACAAATGAAATAATTCTAAATAATCATTAGACTGTGACAATAAAATATAATATTTGAAAAAATAATTAAAAATATGATTTCTCTTGTTGCAGCCTAATGATTAGTCTGTTATAATTCTAAATAAAATAATTTATTATAAATAATCATTAGACTGAGACAATAAAATATAATATTTCAAATAATAATTAAAAGTATAATTTCTCTTGTTGCAGTCTAATGATTATTCTGTTGTAATTCTAAATTATCTTTAGACTGCAACAATAAAATATATAATATAATTTTAAAACATTTATATTTTCTTATTATGATTATTGTGTTTATTACAAATGAAATAATTCTAAACAATCATTAGACTGTGACAATAAAATATAATATTTGAAAAAATAATTAAAAATATGATTTCTCTTGTTGCAGCCTAATGATTAGTCTGTTTATAATAAATAAAATAACTTATTATAAATAATCATTAGACTGTAACAATAAAATATAGTATTTGAGATGACTTAAAATATGTTTTTTGTGCATTGCAGTCATAATTTTGTTTATTCTACTCTAACAATAAAATATATAATTCAAGATATTATTAAAATTGTCCCATTTACTGTAAATAATTGAAATCGAGTTATATCATTGCTGTTGCTGACAATCCAAGCCATTTATATTAAAGTGCAATGCTGAAATGTGTTCGAATAATGCTTTTAATTGTCACATTAAATCTAAGATAATATCAGAGAGTCCTGCATTATCATGCCACAACACATCATCTGTCTGAACTTCATCTTAACCGCGACTGTAATCCCTTCAGAACAAACAGCAGATCGAAACCCATCGTTTAACACCTCCGGAGCTCGTGCACATCAGCCTCCCCGCGCGCGCGCGCGCGACCCGGAGCACCTAATCTAATCAGACGACGTGTGAAAAAGAGCCGAGGAGGCGATGTGGATTTGGGTTTAGCAGCTGATTTGTGTAAGGATGTCTGGCGAGGCTCTAATCCACATCAGCTTTGCGCAGAGCATTAGTCCTGGACCGGACAGATGTGGATTGAAGGTGTCTGACAGCCAGAGAGACCCCCAACAAAAAGACTTTGAGAGAGATTTTCACCTCGGTGCGCAAATTCCCGTCTTTAAATGTAAAAGCGGACGCTGGGAGTGATAGAAACGCCATATCTTACTCTTTGACAGGATGCTCTTGATGGTGTCCGCTTGCTCGTGCTCCAGGCTCTCCACGGGTCCGGTCTGGTTGGTTCTGAAATGCCGGTAGAGCTGCATCATGTAGGTGGGCAGATGATGCCGGTGGCTGCTGGATGGGCGCAGGGACACATTCCGCGCGCCCTGACGGTCCGTGGGCTCCCCGAAAACTCCAAGAAGCAGAAGTTGGAAGCAGGCCAGGCGCAAAGCTCCGCGCGCATGCATGATGGACTGAAGTCGGACTGACAGGTCGAGGGGTCCAGGAGAGCTTATATACCCCCCGCCCTCTGGCCCCTCTGCATATTTAACAAGTGGCAGAGGACATTAAAGGAAATTGACATGCCATGACAGCTCATCATCTATTCATGTGGTAATGCGCCGCATATTTTACAATGAACTAGATGAAGAAAGTTCGTCGCGACAAACTTTAAGTTGGCTTGAAAAAGTCTAGCCAGAAAGTTTGAAACTTTGAAGTAGTTTTAAAAGTTTGAGAGTTTAAGTTTTAGTTTAGATAGATAGATGTGATCAGATGATAGATAGATAGATAGATAGATAGATAGATAGATAGATAGATAGATAGATAGATAGATAGATAGATAGATAGATAGATATGGTTGGATGATAGATAGATAGATAGATAGATAGATAGATAGATAGATAGATAGATAGATAGATAGATAGATAGATAGATAGATAGATAGATAGATAGATAGATAGAGTTGGATGATAGATAGATAGATAGATAGATAGATAGATAGATAGATAGATAGATAGATAGATAGATAGATAGATAGATAGATAGATAGATAGAGTTGGGTGATAGATAGATAGATAGATAGATAGATAGATAGATAGATAGATAGATAGATAGATAGATAGATAGATAGATAGAGAGAGAGAGAAATAGATAGATAGTCAGATTATAGATATGGTTGGATGATAGATAGATAGATAGATAGATAGATAGATAGATAGATAGATAGATAGATAGATAGATAGATAGATAGATAGATAGATAGAGTTGGATGATAGATAGATAGATAGATAGATAGAGAGAGAGAGATAGAGTTGGATGATAGATAGATAGATAGATAGATAGATAGATAGATAGATAGATAGATAGATAGATAGATAGATAGATAGAGTTGGATGATAGATAGATAGATAGATAGATAGATAGATAGATAGATAGATAGATAGAGAGAGAGATAGATAGATAGAGAGATAGATAGATAGTCAGATTATAGATATGGTTGGATGATAGATAGATAGATAGATAGATAGATAGATAGATAGATAGATAGATAGATAGATAGATAGATAGATAGATAGATGAGTTAATGAGTTTGAATGAGTTTAAATGAGTTTGAATGAGTTTAAATGGCTTAGAATGGCAGCTCCATTGAGTCTAATGGGCATCAGTTTGTTTAGATTTGAAATTTTGACAGTTGGAGTTTGATGGAATGTTCAGATTTTCAATGTAAGTCTATGGGAGGATTTTCCCAGGTTTAATCAGCTTTTTTAGGAAAACCGTGAGTCCGATCAGTCTAAAAAGATATAGCACACCAAGTCAGAACAGTCTGAAGGTCTGAGCCGAGTTTGGTGGTTGTAGCTTTAAAGCTCTAGGAGGAGATACAGTCTAAAATTTGGCTCAGAAGAATAATAATAATAACTAGATGAAGAAAGTTCGTCGCGACAAACTTTAAGTTGGCTTGAAAAAGTCTAGCCAGAAAGTTTGAAACTTTGAAGTAGTTTTAAAAGTTTGAGAGTTTAAGTTTTAGTTTAGATAGATAGATGTGATCAGATGATAGATAGATAGATAGATAGATAGATAGATAGATAGATAGATAGATAGATAGATAGATAGATAGATAGATAGATAGATAGATATGGTTGGATGATAGATAGATAGATAGATAGATAGATAGATAGATAGATAGATAGATAGATAGATAGATAGAGTTGGATGATAGATAGATAGATAGATAGATAGATAGATAGATAGATAGATAGATAGATAGATAGATAGAGTTGGGTGATAGATAGATAGATAGATAGATAGATAGATAGATAGATAGATAGATAGATAGAGAGAGAGAGAAATAGATAGATAGTCAGATTATAGATATGGTTGGATGATAGATAGATAGATAGATAGATAGATAGATAGATAGATAGATAGATAGATAGATAGATAGATAGATAGATAGATAGATAGAGTTGGATGATAGATAGATAGATAGATAGATAGATAGAGAGAGAGAGATAGAGTTGGATGATAGATATAGATAGATAGATAGATAGATAGATAGATAGATAGATAGATAGATAGATAGATAGATAGATAGATAGATAGATAGATAGATAGATAGATAGAGTTGGATGATAGATAGATAGATAGATAGATAGATAGATAGATAGATAGATAGAGAGAGAGATAGATAGATAGAGAGATAGATAGATAGTCAGATTATAGATATGGTTGGATGATAGATAGATAGATAGATAGATAGATAGATAGATAGATAGATAGATAGATAGATAGATAGATAGATAGATAGATGAGTTAATGAGTTTGAATGAGTTTAAATGAGTTTGAATGAGTTTAAATGGCTTAGAATGGCAGCTCCATTGAGTCTAATGGGCATCAGTTTGTTTAGATTTGAAATTTTGACAGTTGGAGTTTGATGGAATGTTCAGATTTTCAATGTAAGTCTATGGGAGGATTTTCCCAGGTTTAATCAGCTTTTTTAGGAAAACCGTGAGTCCGATCAGTCTAAAAAGATATAGCACACCAAGTCAGAACAGTCTGAAGGTCTGAGCCGAGTTTGGTGGTTGTAGCTTTAAAGCTCTAGGAGGAGATACAGTCTAAAATTTGGCTCAGAAGAATAATAATAATAATAATAATAATAAGTTTACGTACAATATCAGTAAGTTGGCTTTTTCAAGCCAACTTAACAATTAGAACACCTTGCGCCCTGTGACGTCACCAGAGATGCTTCTTTTTTCTTTTTTTGTCCTTTGAAGACTGTAATGGCGAGAACTGAAGTTTACTGCGTATCACATGTATGAAACAGAAGATTTATATACGGATAGACTCTTGTTTTGATGTATATAACTATATATATATATGATTAATAAATATATGCAAGTTAGTTTAGAACGCACACATTTATTATGCAGAGAAGATAACTTCTTCTTCTTAACTGGGCGTCTGATTCAGTGAGTCGATTCGTTTGGACGGATCCTTCAACAGCGCCAACTCTTATTAGATGGATGAAACATTAAGATTTATATACGGATAGACTCGAAATAAATCTAATTTTGATGTATATAACTATATAAGTTATATTAAATCATATGACTTAACTTGGCGTCTGGTTCAGTGAGTCGATTCGTTCGGACGAATACTGAAACACACACACACATATAATTATGTATATAATTAATTAAATATTAATTATATATATTAAATATATATATAATTGGTTTAGATTTCACATATTTATGCAGAGAAGATAGATTACAAGAAACGCATGAAAATGATTTAACTTATCGTCTGATTCAGTGAGTCGATTCGTTCGGACGAATCCTTCAGTATTTTTATTTTTTGTGCTCTTTTCTTTGTAGGGAATGAACTATCTAGTACTCAAATGTTATTATGATCCTAAACTCATGCACAGTTTGGATATCAACCGAATCATTAAAATGATCCGATTCAAAAGAAAGATTCATTCGCGAATTTCTATATATATATATATATATATATATATATATATATATAAAATTTTCACATATGCACACAGTGTTGGGTACAACGCATTACAAGTAACTTGAGTTATGTAATCAGATTACTTTTTCCAAGTAACTAATAAAGTAACCAAATGAAATTTACAGCAAAATATCGTGTTACTTTTTCAAATAAGTAACGCAAGTTACTTTGTTTTCCCATGTACTGACCGACAGCTCTCCCGTCCACATGTTTACAATGACCAAAAATAGAACTTTTTTCGTTGTTGAGAAAAATGTAACGCAATTAGTTACTTTTTTTAGGGAGTAACGCAGGCGTTACATTTTTTTAAAAGCAACTTTTCCCCCAACACTATAGGTTATTTTCATAGATGAAATGAATGGCTAGACAGACTAATATACACAATACACACGTTTTTTCGGTTTCTGGTTGAACTGATTTTAGGCTCCTGCAGCGCCTGGCACCACACACACACACACACACACACACACACACACACGCGGAGTGGACACACGCATGCTCAAAGAGCCCGTCTAAGAGCCCACGAGTGCCTTCTTTCTTTCTTTATGTCTCTCTCTCTCTCTCTCTCTCTCTTTCTTTCCATCTCGAGCGAGTGTTTGAATCCAGCCGAGCTCACAGAGATTTGCTGAAGTGTGTTTGCTCAGACTCGGTTCTGTTTTGAAGGCGGAGGCTGTTTCACGGCGATGGTGAGTGCTCAACTTTCTGCATGTGATCGAGCTTCTCCTCGCATGGATGTTCATGAAGCTGCATTGCTGTAGTTTGAGAAAGGACGAGTTTTGAAGACGAACAGACCGAATCTGTCTATGTGGCGGCATGTTATCATTTCTGCATGGATGTGATCCACTCTAGTATATCACTAGTGTGTGATTTGTGAATTAGTTGTGAAAGCACACGTCTATCACGTTGAAAAGATTTCAAGAAACGCATAAAAATGATTTAACTTGGCGTCTGATTCAGTGAGTCGATTCGTTCGGACGAATCCTTCAACAGCGTCAACTCTTATCCAATGAATGAAACTTTAGCTTTATATACTGATAGACTCAAAATAAATCTTATTTTGATGTGTGTTGCTATCACAGTTCAGTGGACATCGTGGTCACTGACCTTGCTGGCTTAATATGATTCAGTGAGTCGATTCGCTCTGATGAATCTTTCTGCGCTCTTCCTTTGTAGGGAATGAAAAACTAGTCAAATGTTAGAATCGACTCGATCGAATCATTCAAATGAACCGATTCAGAAAGAGAATCGTTTGTGTATGTGTCTCATTGTTGTAGTTCAATAAAGAACAGAACTCGATTAAACTCACATTCACGACCATTATCTTGATATTTGAATCATTTATGAAGTCTTTCACACCCTGAGGAGAGTTTATAAAGCTTTTGATGTGGCTGCTAGAGGAAAGTAGGTAAAATACACGCTGAGGTAATGTTAAACGACTCAATTGAATCTCGTGGAAACGTCGTGTTTCACCCGAACATTAAAAATAAAGCATTTCCTTATTTGATTGGAAAATAAAATGGTGTTTACGATTCTCTTTTTTTTTCTCTCGACAGGATTCGTTCTCTTAACATTAAATAAGACATAATCTATTTCTCTTTATTGTAAATGGGCGAAAGCTGTGTTTAAATCTTATCAGTCTAGATAAAAGCTTCATGTTAGTGGATTGAAATGCTAATGTGTGGATCGAGAGTCAAGCATTAATGAAGATTAATGGTGATGAAGTTCGTTTCGATGTTCTTCTTCGCTTAGTTGAGCTGATGACCATCAGAAATCAATGAATAATCCATTTGTTTGAAGCTGTCAGGACTAGATTAGAGGAGTTTGCGTTAAGGATTGGGATTGAGGGTCATTTGTGGAGATCATTATAGAAATGAGGTCAATTAAAAGCACACTGACACCTTGTTTTTCCACTGAATTCATGTCTAATATAAGTTATCAATACTTCACCTGCTTTTGAACTTCATAAAACCTTGTGTTTAGAAGTTTGACATTGGGGCAAGTTGTCACAAGGAGTCCATTGCCCAAATACTTGTCTTCTCTAGCAGCAATTTTGTGTTTTTAGATTCAAACATCTGTCGAATAGAGTTCTTCCATTCCGTCCTTCAATCTACAGTTCCAAAATCAATCACCATTTTAATAGATATTGGGTAAACAAGTAAAAAGTAGGTCCACAATGGGACACCCTATCTATTTTTGGTGATTTCATGATTGGTTTTACTCGCTGAAAAGCCATGAAGTTGTTTAAAAAATGTAATCGATGACTAGTGGATTCAGCTCAATATTTTTGTAATGTGTGTCTGTGCAGAAATTGAACCTAGATTTGAGTTATCCACCCCTGAGAAATATATTCATTGGGAATTACCTGGAATAATTTCATCCTGACCATGTTCAGTGTATGAACCGTGTCTATTCTTAGAAACTTTGTGGCTTAAAGTCACATCATGAATAAATCAGTCGAGGGATTATTTTTGGACCGCTTGAGTTTGTTGCTGCCAAAACACGATTAATTCACATGCACTCGAAATCTCTGAACGTCACGACAGGACAAAATCTTGTAATACGTCTTTAAAAGGAAAACGTTTGAGCACAAATGCAGCAACTTTGGTTTGTTTTGTTCCAGTGGTCAGTGTGCTGTACACTGAACGTGTAAAGATGAACACAGCCACTAGATGTCATACGGTCCAGCTTATGTCCAGTAATAGTACGGCTGTCTGAAAATGCTCATTTCTTTTTTTTTTTTAAAGGCGGCTTTCAGAAGCTATGAGAACCCACAGTGTGTTCGGTGGTGTGGCTGGATTTAATTCATACAAAAATAGACATAAATGTCATGAAATATTCACATAGATATATCTGCAGCTCACATTTGATCAGCAGATTAGATGTCCAGTATTCATTGCTGTTCTTATGTAAAATGTTCAAGTGTCTGTGGGAGTATTTTTATCTGGGGGAAGCTTTTACTTCTCTATACAGAATAAAGAAATCGGTATTCGCTCTGAGATGCAATGTTTGTTTTGTGAATGAGCCGATTGTTTTTAGTTAACCTGTTAAAACGGCTCTCAGATCAAACCGAATGATTCATTCGTGAGTTGGGGTCAACAACTCACTGATTCAAATTCAAGCGAGTCTCCAGTTAACGATTCATTGAGTTCACAAGTCTGACTCGGAATCAGTCTGGACAACAAAAGAAGAAAACGCATGAAATCAGATTCAAACCACATTTTCAATCAGAATTGTGCTGATGCGTCTCAGTCTGGCTGCTCATATCGGATTTCGAATTGTATTTTGCTCCGGGAGATCCCCGGAGCTTAAATGTGCGTGATGGCACGAAAGTTTCTATTCTGTTTCTATTAGGATTTATGGTTGTAAATGAAAATCATATTTAGGTCACAACTGGTCAGTTCTGTCAGGACAACTCTGAGAGTATTTGGGGAGGGTCGTGGAAATGATGGTGTTGTTTGGTCTTGGCGGAATAGATCTCCTGCTGCTGCTGTGAGCAAGTAAGACATGCTGCTGCTGCGGCTGTTAAATCTGCGGCTGTGAGTTATTGCTGCTGCTGCTGCGGCTGTTAAATCTGCGGCTGTGAGTTATTGCTGCTGCTGTAAATGTTGCTCGGCTGTGAGTTATTGCTGCTGTTGGTTATCGTTGCTGCTGCGGCGCAAGTACGGGACTTGCTACTGTCAATGCAAACGCTGCTGTGAACAAATAAGACATGCTTCTGCTGCTGCTGTAAATGCTGCGGCTGTTAGTTATTGCTGTAATTGTTGCTCGGCTGTTAGTTATTGCTGCTGCTGTAATTGTTGCTCAGCTGTTGGTTATTGCTGCTGCTGCTGTAATTGTTGCTCGGCTGTTGGTTATTGCTGCTGCTGTAAATGCTGCAGCTGTTAATTATTGTTGCTCGGCTGTTAGTTGCTGCTGCTGTAATTGTTGCTCAGCTGTTGGTTATTGCTGCTGCTGTAATTGTTGCTCGGCTGTTGGTTATTGCTGCTGCTGCTGCTGCTGCTGTAAATGCTGCAGCTGTTAATTATTGTTGCTCGGCTGTTAGTTGCTGCTGCTGTAATTGTTGCTCAGCTGTTGGTTATTGCTGCTGCTGTAATTGTTGCTCAGCTGTTGGTTATTGCTGCTGCTGCTGTAATTGTTGCTTGGCTGTTGGTTATTGCTGCTGCTGTAAATGCTGCAGCTGTTAATTATTGTTGCTCGGCTGTTAGTTGCTGCTGCTGTAATTGTTGCTCGGCTGTTAGTTATTGCTGTAATTGTTGCTCGGCTGTTAGTTATTGTTGCTCGGCTGTTGGTTATTGTTTGCTCGGCTGTTAGTTATTGTTGCTCGGCTGTTAGTTATTGCTGCTGCTGTAATTGTTGCTCGGCTGTTGGTTATTGCTGCTGCTGCTGCTGTAATTGTTGCTCGGCTGTTATTTATTGTTGCTCGGCTGTTGGTTATTGCTGCTGCTGTAATTGTTGCTCGGCTGTTGGTTATTGTTGCTCGGCTGTTGGTTATTGTTGCTCGGCTGTTGGTTATTGTTGCTCGGCTGTTGGTTATTGTTGCTCGGCTGTTGGTTATTGTTGCTCGGCTGTTGGTTATTGCTGCTGCTGCTGTAATTGTTGCTCGGCTGTTGGTTATTGCTGCTGCTGCTGCTGTAAATGCTGCAGCTGTTAATTATTGTTGCTCGGCTGTTAGTTATTGCTGCTGCTGTAATTGTTGCTCAGCTGTTGGTTATTGCTGCTGCTGCTGTAATTGTTGCTCGGCTGTTGGTTATTGCTGCTGCTGCTGCTGTAAATGCTGCAGCTGTTAATTATTGTTGCTCGGCTGTTAGTTATTGCTGCTGCTGTAATTGTTGCTCAGCTGTTGGTTATTGCTGCTGCTGCTGTAATTGTTGCTCGGCTGTTGGTTATTGCTGCTGCTGTAAATGCTGCAGCTGTTAATTATTGTTGCTCGGCTGTTAGTTGCTGCTGCTGTAATTGTTGCTCAGCTGTTGGTTATTGCTGCTGCTGCTGTAATTGTTGCTCAGCTGTTGGTTATTGCTGCTGCTGCTGTAATTGTTGCTCGGCTGTTGGTTATTGCTGCTGCTGTAATTGTTGCTCGGCTGTTGGTTATTGCTGCTGCTGTAAATGCTGCAGCTGTTAATTATTGTTGCTCGGCTGTTAGTTGCTGCTGCTGTAATTGTTGCTCAGCTGTTGGTTATTGCTGCTGCTGCTGTAATTGTTGCTCAGCTGTTGGTTATTGCTGCTGCTGCTGTAATTGTTGCTCGGCTGTTGGTTATTGCTGCTGCTGTAATTGTTGCTCGGCTGTTGGTTATTGCTGCTGCTGTAAATGCTGCAGCTGTTAATTATTGTTGCTCGGCTGTTAGTTGCTGCTGCTGTAATTGTTGCTCGGCTGTTAGTTATTGCTGTAATTGTTGCTCGGCTGTTAGTTATTGTTGCTCGGCTGTTGGTTATTGTTGCTCGGCTGTTAGTTATTGCTGCTGCTGTAATTGTTGCTCGGCTGTTGGTTATTGCTGCTGCTGCTGCTGTAATTGTTGCTCGGCTGTTATTTATTGTTGCTCGGCTGTTGGTTATTGCTGCTGTTGGTTATTGTTGCTCGGCTGTTGGTTATTGTTGCTCGGCTGTTGGTTATTGTTGCTCGGCTGTTGGTTATTGCTGCTGCTGCTGTAAATGCTGCAGCTGTTAGTTATTGTTGCTGCAGCTGTTAGTTATTGTTGCTCGGCTGTTAGTTATTGTTGCTCGGCTGTTAGTTATTGCTGCTGCTGTAATTGTTGCTCGGCTGTTGGTTATTGTTGCTCGGCTGTTAGTTATTGTTGCTCGGCTGTTGGTTATTGCTGCTGCTGTAATTGTTGCTCGGCTGTTAGTTATTGCTGCTGCTGTAATTGTTGCTCGGCTGTTGGTTATTGCTGCTGCTGTAAATGCTGCAGCTGTTAATTATTGTTGCTCGGCTGTTAGTTGCTGCTGCTGTAATTGTTGCTCAGCTGTTGGTTATTGCTGCTGCTGCTGTAATTGTTGCTCAGCTGTTGGTTATTGCTGCTGCTGCTGTAATTGTTGCTCGGCTGTTGGTTATTGCTGCTGCTGTAATTGTTGCTCGGCTGTTGGTTATTGCTGCTGCTGTAAATGCTGCAGCTGTTAATTATTGTTGCTCGGCTGTTAGTTGCTGCTGCTGTAATTGTTGCTCGGCTGTTAGTTATTGCTGTAATTGTTGCTCGGCTGTTAGTTATTGTTGCTCGGCTGTTGGTTATTGTTGCTCGGCTGTTAGTTATTGCTGCTGCTGTAATTGTTGCTCGGCTGTTGGTTATTGCTGCTGCTGCTGCTGTAATTGTTGCTCGGCTGTTATTTATTGTTGCTCGGCTGTTGGTTATTGCTGCTGTTGGTTATTGTTGCTCGGCTGTTGGTTATTGTTGCTCGGCTGTTGGTTATTGTTGCTCGGCTGTTGGTTATTGTTGCTCGGCTGTTGGTTATTGCTGCTGCTGCTGTAAATGCTGCAGCTGTTAGTTATTGTTGCTGCAGCTGTTAGTTATTGTTGCTCGGCTGTTAGTTATTGTTGCTCGGCTGTTAGTTATTGCTGCTGCTGTAATTGTTGCTCGGCTGTTGGTTATTGTTGCTCGGCTGTTAGTTATTGTTGCTCGGCTGTTGGTTATTGCTGCTGCTGTAATTGTTGCTCGGCTGTTAGTTATTGCTGCTGCTGTAATTGTTGCTCAGCTGTTGGTTATTGCTGCTGCTGTAAATGCTGCAGCTGTTAATTATTGTTGCTCGGCTGTTAGTTGCTGCTGCTGTAATTGTTGCTCAGCTGTTGGTTATTGCTGCTGCTGCTGTAATTGTTGCTCGGCTGTTGGTTATTGCTGCTGCTGCTGCTGCTGTAAATGCTGCAGCTGTTAATTATTGTTGCTCGGCTGTTAGTTGCTGCTGCTGTAATTGTTGCTCAGCTGTTGGTTATTGCTGCTGCTGTAATTGTTGCTCAGCTGTTGGTTATTGCTGCTGCTGTAATTGTTGCTCAGCTGTTGGTTATTGCTGCTGCTGCTGTAATTGTTGCTTGGCTGTTGGTTATTGCTGCTGCTGTAAATGCTGCAGCTGTTAATTATTGTTGCTCGGCTGTTAGTTGCTGCTGCTGTAATTGTTGCTCGGCTGTTAGTTATTGCTGTAATTGTTGCTCGGCTGTTAGTTATTGTTGCTCGGCTGTTGGTTATTGTTGCTCGGCTGTTAGTTATTGTTGCTCGGCTGTTAGTTATTGCTGCTGCTGTAATTGTTGCTCGGCTGTTGGTTATTGCTGCTGCTGCTGCTGTAATTGTTGCTCGGCTGTTATTTATTGTTGCTCGGCTGTTGGTTATTGCTGCTGCTGTAATTGTTGCTCGGCTGTTGGTTATTGTTGCTCGGCTGTTGGTTATTGTTGCTCGGCTGTTGGTTATTGTTGCTCGGCTGTTGGTTATTGTTGCTCGGCTGTTGGTTATTGTTGCTCGGCTGTTGGTTATTGCTGCTGCTGCTGTAATTGTTGCTCGGCTGTTGGTTATTGCTGCTGCTGTAAATGCTGCAGCTGTTAATTATTGTTGCTCGGCTGTTAGTTATTGCTGCTGCTGTAATTGTTGCTCAGCTGTTGGTTATTGCTGCTGCTGCTGTAATTGTTGCTCGGCTGTTGGTTATTGCTGCTGCTGTAAATGCTGCAGCTGTTAATTATTGTTGCTCGGCTGTTAGTTGCTGCTGCTGTAATTGTTGCTCAGCTGTTGGTTATTGCTGCTGCTGCTGTAATTGTTGCTCAGCTGTTGGTTATTGCTGCTGCTGCTGTAATTGTTGCTCGGCTGTTGGTTATTGCTGCTGCTGTAATTGTTGCTCGGCTGTTGGTTATTGCTGCTGCTGTAAATGCTGCAGCTGTTAATTATTGTTGCTCGGCTGTTAGTTGCTGCTGCTGTAATTGTTGCTCGGCTGTTAGTTATTGCTGTAATTGTTGCTCGGCTGTTAGTTATTGTTGCTCGGCTGTTGGTTATTGTTGCTCGGCTGTTAGTTATTGCTGCTGCTGTAATTGTTGCTCGGCTGTTGGTTATTGCTGCTGCTGCTGCTGTAATTGTTGCTCGGCTGTTATTTATTGTTGCTCGGCTGTTGGTTATTGCTGCTGTTGGTTATTGTTGCTCGGCTGTTGGTTATTGTTGCTCGGCTGTTGGTTATTGTTGCTCGGCTGTTAGTTATTGCTGCTGCTGCTGTAAATGCTGCAGCTGTTAGTTATTGTTGCTGCAGCTGTTAGTTATTGTTGCTCGGCTGTTAGTTATTGTTGCTCGGCTGTTAGTTATTGCTGCTGCTGTAATTGTTGCTCGGCTGTTGGTTATTGTTGCTCGGCTGTTAGTTATTGTTGCTCGGCTGTTAGTTATTGTTGCTGCTGTAATTGTTGCTCGGCTGTTATTTATTGTTGCTCGGCTGTTGGTTATTGCTGCTGCTGTAATTGTTGCTCGGCTGTTGGTTATTGCTGCTGCTGCTGCTGCTGTAAATGCTGCAGCTGTTAATTATTGTTGCTCGGCTGTTAGTTATTGCTGCTGCTGTAATTGTTGCTCAGCTGTTGGTTATTGCTGCTGCTGCTGTAATTGTTGCTCGGCTGTTGGTTATTGCTGCTGCTGTAAATGCTGCAGCTGTTAATTATTGTTGCTCGGCTGTTAGTTGCTGCTGCTGTAATTGTTGCTCAGCTGTTGGTTATTGCTGCTGCTGCTGTAATTGTTGCTCAGCTGTTGGTTATTGCTGCTGCTGCTGTAATTGTTGCTCGGCTGTTGGTTATTGCTGCTGCTGCTGCTGCTGTAAATGCTGCAGCTGTTAATTATTGTTGCTCGGCTGTTAGTTGCTGCTGCTGTAATTGTTGCTCGGCTGTTAGTTATTGTTGCTCGGCTGTTGGTTATTGTTGCTCGGCTGTTAGTTATTGTTGCTCGGCTGTTAGTTATTGCTGCTGCTGTAATTGTTGCTCGGCTGTTGGTTATTGCTGCTGCTGCTGCTGTAATTGTTGCTCGGCTGTTATTTATTGTTGCTCGGCTGTTGGTTATTGCTGCTGTTGGTTATTGTTGCTCGGCTGTTGGTTATTGTTGCTCGGCTGTTGGTTATTGCTGCTGCTGCTGTAAATGCTGCAGCTGTTAGTTATTGTTGCTGCAGCTGTTAGTTATTGTTGCTCGGCTGTTAGTTATTGTTGCTCGGCTGTTAGTTATTGCTGCTGCTGTAATTGTTGCTCGGCTGTTGGTTATTGTTGCTCGGCTGTTAGTTATTGTTGCTCGGCTGTTAGTTATTGTTGCTGCTGTAATTGTTGCTCGGCTGTTATTTATTGTTGCTCGGCTGTTGGTTATTGCTGCTGCTGTAATTGTTGCTCGGCTGTTGGTTATTGCTGCTGCTGCTGCTGTAATTGTTGCTCGGCTGTTATTTATTGTTGCTCGGCTGTTGGTTATTGCTGCTGCTGTAATTGTTGCTCGGCTGTTGGTTATTGTTGCTCGGCTGTTAGTTATTGTTGCTCGGCTGTTAGTTATTGTTGCTGCTGTAATTGTTGCTCGGCTGTTGTTATTGCTGCTGCTGCTGCTGTAATTGTTGCTCGGCTGTTATTTATTGTTGCTCGGCTGTTGGTTATTGCTGCTGCTGCTGCTGTAATTGTTGCTCGGCTGTTATTTATTGTTGCTCGGCTGTTGGTTATTGCTGCTGCTGCTGTTATTGTTGCTCGGCTGTTAGTTATTGCTGCTGCTGCTGCTGTTATTGTTGCTCGGCTGTTAGTTATTGTTGCTCGGCTGTTGGTTATTGCTGCTGCTGCTGCTGTTATTGTTGCTCGGCTGTTGGTTATTGTTGCTGCTGTAAATGCTGCAGCTGTTAGTTATTGTTGCTCGGCTGTTAGTTATTGCTGCTGCTGTAATTGTTGCTGCGGCTGTTAGTTATTGTTGCTCGGCTGTTAGTTATTGTTGCTCGGCTGTTAGTTATTGCTGCTGCTGTAATTGTTGCTCGGCTGTTAGTTATTGCTGCTGCTGTAATTGTTGCTCGGCTGTTGGTTATTGCTGCTGCTGTAAATGCTGCAGCTGTTAGTTATTGTTGCTCGGCTGTTAGTTATTGCTGCTGCTGTAATTGTTGCTCAGCTGTTGGTTATTGCTGCTGCTGCTGCTGCTGTAATTGTTGCTCGGCTGTTGGTTATTGTTGCTGCTGTAAATGCTGCAGCTGTTAGTTATTGCTGCTGCTGTAATTGTTGCTGCGGCTGTTAGTTATTGTTGCTCGGATGTTAGTTATTGTTGCTCGGCTGTTAGTTATTGCTGCTGTTGTAATTGTTGCTGCGGCTGTTAGTTATTGCTGCTGCATTGCAAGTACGGGACTTGTTACTGCCAATACATGCATGACGCACTGCTGTGAGCAATATTTCTGTTAATGCTGCTGCGGATCAAGTATGGGACTTGCTACTGCCAAAACATACGCAACACACGGCTGTGAGCAAGTAAGACATGCTGCTGGTGTTTTATATAGCATACATGAATTCCCCTAGCGCAGTAATTCTTAAAGTGCGGTCTGCGGACCACCATCGCCCCTAGTGGTCTGTGAAAAGATGACCTAAACTCATCATTAATATTCACGTTCAAGTTTTAGATGAAAATCTCAAAATATAAAATCCACAGATTTACTAGTTTTTCTTTTGTGTGTAAAATCCCAGTCATTTCAGTGTTGTTGGACATTAAGGGGAACATTTTTTCAGCATTTTATTGTTACCATAGTTACAGCCATAGACTTCCTATACCCTCCACCTCAGTTTTAAACTAATGGCTCTTAAATGGTATGTTTAATTGCAGTTTTTTTTCCCTCCACATGTGCAGTTTGTTGTTCATATTAAGCTGCAGCTCATTTCACATTTGCTTTTTCCAATGAAATAAAATTCATATAATAATTTCTGATCATATCATTGCATTTGTGTTAGAGTGGGATTCAGAAAAAAAATGGGAAGATAAAGTGGTCCTAGGGCTGAAAACGTTTGAGAAACGCTGCCCTAGAGGATCTATACAGGTGGAGCTGGGGAAGGTGGAGGGTTTCTGAAAGCGCGCTGCAACTGCCACAATAAATGCTGAACAAGTTTTTGAAAGTTCAGCCTGCGCCATCTAGAGTGTCATGACAGAACTTTGTATTTGTTAGTGAACTATTGCAGGTTACTTGACAATTCCGATGGAGTCACTAACTGTGCAGCAGGACAATCAGGGTCTCTGATGTGTGTTTTCAGTTTCCATGATCACTGAGGGTGATTCCAGACAGGAAAGGTTCCTTCCGAACGGAAACGCATGCTAGCACAGGTGTCGAGCTCTCAGAGCAGAGCGAGTCCAGTCGGAAAAGGATGTTTAAAACACAAAAGCGCATACGGCGGCGGACGGCAGGAAACGGGCAGGTAACGGTTTAGCTTTTCACAGGCTGCGAGGAAGTTTCACAGGAAGCTGAAATGTTGTTCACTGCTTCAGAACATCACTTCACTTGTCATCGTCACTCGGTGTGTCTCGGTGTGTCTCGGTGTTCTTCTGCTGTGCCTCATTTCTCCATTTACATCCAAAGCGTAGCAGCTTCAACTGTAAAGTCCCACAAGTGCAAAATGTCAGTCTCATTTAAAAAAAAAGAAAAAAAGCAAGAGATGCATGATTTCCGCTCTCTTCTCCGAGGCGTTGGTCTTGCATGCAACTGTTCTCGATTTTTTTTTTTTTTTTTTTTTGCTTTGGCAGGTTCATCAAAGCCGTTAGAGGAAGAAGCAGGTGTGGCTGCGTTTGCTCTCTCGTAAACAGCCCGAATCCTGCAGAAATGATGCTGTACTCTTGTTTGTTTCCTAGAAAATTAGATTAGCTCATGATAATTGGGTTTTTTTGGGCTTATTTGGAGCTTGACGACCCTCTGCGTGACTTTTTTTAGATTTGGAGGAAGATTGGAAGTCATGTTTGAAACACGACGTGAGTGAATTCTGAGGTTTTTTAAGGAACTTTTCTTTGATTCTGGTGTGATTTAATAATGTTGTTTTTTGTCATGAAGTAACTCTTGAGTTGTGTTGGACTCAGAAGTCCTCCAGTGAGTTTGTGTACGAGTGGTTTGTGAAAAGTGTAAATTTAGCTTAGATTGAGATAGTACAGCAATTTCCTGCCTCACCCTGTTGCCCCATGTTGTGTTTCTCTCTCTCTCTCTGTGTGTGTGTGTGTGTGTCAGTCACAATTGCGCTTCGCTCTATGTCAGTCACACAAATGTCTTGGACTCCATCAGAAGTTTTCTAAATACCCCCTGAACACTTATCCTTGAAAAACCCCGAGACTCTGAGGAACCGAACACAGTCAGATCACTTTGGTCATGTAGAGACCCAGACATATTTGCAGTAAAATTCATATCATTCTGAAGTTCAGATAAAAATCTTGCTGAAAGTACCTACACCTTCATTAAATAAATTGTCCAAAAATATTCAATAAATGAACACATTTTGCAAGCAGCGTTTATGAACAAGTTTCCAACAAGATAGAAATAAAACTCAATTTGGCTAAATGATTCCTAAAATAACTGTTTTTCCTATAATCACTGTTTTAAGTGTTATCATAGAGGTATAATAATAAAAATAAATAAATAATAATTAAAAAAAAAAATTATATATAAAATACTATATTATAAAAATATATTTTTATTTATTTATATATTTTTATTTACATATATATATATATATATATATATATATATATATATATATATATATATATATATATATATATATATATATATATATATTTGTTTATATATATATTATTGTTTTTATATGTATATAATTATTATTATTATTATTATAAATAATAAAAAATATATTTTTTATTTATATATTTGTTTTATTTATATATATATATTTTTGTTTTTATATATATATATTATTAGAAAAACTAAATAATAAAAAATATATTATTTATTTATATATATGTTTTATACATATATTTTTTTATTAAAAATATTAAAAAATTATATATGCACACATACACTTTTCTTATATGTGTGTGTGTATATATATATATATATATATATATATATATATATATATATATATATATATATATATATATATAATAAAATTGGAATATAATGTACATTAGGATATACAGTAGAAGTCTCTGTATGTCCTCTCTTACCTCAAACCTGTGCTGAGATTTACCGTGTTTACTCAGCTGTGTGTGTGTTGACAATCAGAGACAGGGTGTCTTAATTGCTTACGAATGAAGTAATTAGTGCAGTGTGCTAACTTACGAGAGCAGCGGTGAATTACGCGATGTAAACATGCATGCTGTTCGCTCGTCGTGTTGTTTGGTTTGTGCTGACTGTGTGTGTGTGTGTGTGTGTTTGTAGGGGCGGCAGTCACACGGTCACACTGTGGAGAGCTTTTAATTCATGTGGTAATGTGTGTGTGTGTGTGTGTGTGTGTGTGTGTGATGGGTAAGACCCACCCACACATCCTTCACACACGCAGATTTACCACGCTGCTCTTCCTGAGATTGTGTTTGTGTCTGCTCGCTGTCGGTCAGACCCAAGTCTCGCTGTCTTAGACTTTTAATCAGTGGCCGACGGCCCTAAACACACACACACACACACGCGCACACGCATGCATCCACACCGCTGGAGAGAAACTCATGGCACGCCTCAGTTAGTCTGCGCAGATACCTGTCGCTCTGCGGGATCTCTGCGCCGTCGCTGGATTTGATGGTGCTGCGGCGTGTGTGTTCTCAGGTACGGCTGGAGTGTGTGTGTGTGTGTGAGTTTTATAGAAGTCGAGTCTTTGTTTTGTTCTGTAATATCAGTGATCATCACGAGGAGATTTATAAACATGTTTATTGTTTACAGCTCGTATATTTCTCACGAAATGTCCATTTTTGTATGCAGACCATGTGAGCGCAAGTCGGTTTAAAATGCGTCCGACCCGTCGGTTTTGTGTGTTTTCAAACAACTTTTTTTTATAAAATTTTAATAGTGATTTAATGACTCTAAACATATTTGAATTATTTCCAAGCCGTTTTCAAGGTATTTTTCATGTAAACACATCATTAAATGTGTTTTTAAGAGAGTTGAGGGTGTACGGGGGTCCTTTCTGTGATGTCATTTCCTGTTTTACGTTTTTTTTTTTTTTTTTTTTTTTTTTTTTTTTGACGGTGACAACAAAAAGTTCCTGTCGGTTACACCGCACTGATTGACAAGATAATGTTTCCAAGTGATATTTAAAACAAATCGGCTTCACTGCTACTTATTCTCGTATAATGGTGCAAACAGTTTGTTAAATGCTGCCGTCCTCAAAGCTAAAAATTATTTTTAAAATCAATAACTGCTTTTTAAGGGTGTTTTATGGTCTGTAAAATTTAATGTAAATTTTTTCTAGATTCAAACGCCACTTAAAAAGCCATGATTTGTTTCATGTGTACTTTTTAAGCTTTATTTATGTATTAAATATCAAAATGTATTTGTTAGGGATATATCGGCGATAACGGGACCAAATCGGATGTTCGCTTTTAATGATAATTTCATTATCGGTCAGATAAAAGAATTTGCCTGATATATTAAAGCCATATATGATGTTTTTAAATTATTATTATTATTATTATTATTATTATTATTATTTATTTGCTTGAAATGTGATCAAGAATCGCTTCAAAAATGAAAACGCATGTCTGTCATATAAACTACATCATGAGAACAATGGATTTAATTGGTGAGACTTTAGTTTTTGTAATCAGGCTCTCAAATGATATAAAATGTTGGACTTATATCGGTTATCGGCTTTCAGATATAAAGAATTATCGGTTATCGGTAAGTGGTGCATCCTTAATATTTATAGTTCCCTCAACTTTTTATTATTTTTAATATTAAAGTACAGTAACATTCGATGACATATTCAAGTAAACGTGTTGTTGTTTCTCTTTCCAAGTTGCTTTTTTTTTTTTTAATGCGTTTTTCCGAAATGAATCGCTTCAGACATGAAGTCATGTGACCGCTCCTCTCTCGCCGTTTTGCTTGAAAGGCACGACACGAGTGTAGAGAATAATTATTGGGAAATAAAATGATGAATTGCATTGGCTTAATGCAGTTTCACTAATGGCTTTCGCAGTGCTGTGGCTTGAATCGAGCTTGTCGTCACATGATGGCTTTTCCACGAGGTTCGAGCAGGAATGTGACACGCATGATGCCTGTCTATCTGTGTGTCGATCACACTGTTGTTTACAAACTCGCTCATGTCGCTCGAACGACTCTTTTCTTCAATTTCGGAGTGACCAAGCTGCTCTTTTCCATACAGTAAATGCAGATTCTGGCCCTTTACGGTCAAGTCATGTGACGTGTTCATATGTAATGCTTATAGATATGCCCAAATCCATATATATATATATATATATATGGATGTCCTATAATATCCTCTAGCCTTGAGTGACCAGATTTAACACACATTATGCCAACAGTGTGTGTTGATATGTAGATGCCGAGGCTGTGTTTTCATTTTGGGCTGAGCTCTGTTCAGAATAACTGTAATTATGTGCTATTTCTGATCTGTAAATGCCTGTGTGTGTGTGTGTGTGTATGAGAGAGATGATGCACAATTTTTCCCGTAGCATTCTGGGAAAAGCGTACAGCCGGTTTGGTCTCAGACA